>CM069453.1:57085143-57399547 GCA_035610835.1 Ophiura sarsii | reverse complement strand
TTTCTTTTTTTTTCCTTATTAATTTTTTTAGAGGGGCTGGGCGGTGCACAAATGATCTTGGGGGCGGGGGCACAAATGGGTCTTGGGGGCGGGGGCTCAAATGGGGTTTTCCCGTCAGGGGGGGGCATTTGCCCCCCCCCCCCCCTGAGCTACGCCACTGTCTCAATGCCTACTCAAGGTTCCGCGATACTCAACAGTGTCACATGGTTTTCGCGCTTTTTCAACTAGCGCCCCGATGTTGTGAATCGGCTTCCTCTTCGAATTCGTGAGGCAAAGACCATACTCAATTCAAAAGTCATCTTTAAACGTACTTGTTTCAGATCAAGAACATTGACAATTGGAGGCTGTAATACTCACTTGCATGCACGTTCGATCGTTTTACTCTTGTGTATCTTGCATAGTTTATCTCATTTCATATTATTGTTGGTGCTCAAGATACTTTCCTGTGTCATATGTATTAATATTATGTTGTGTATGTTATTGCTTTTAAAATTGTGTTTTTTTATGATTGTATATTTACATTTTATTGTATCATCTCATGTTATTATTGGTGCTCGTGATACTTTCCAATGTATGTAATAATATTATGTTGTGTATGCTATTGTTTTTATCCGTACTTTAAGACTGTATACTTTGGTCAATTTGCTTGTGTTTTTATCATGGTGTAAGCGCCTTGGGGTCAATTTATTGATGGAAGGCGCTATAAAATGCGTTTTTATTATTATTATTGTTATTATCTGTCATTATTTCAACTGACAAGAAAACTATCGTTGAGAGATATTTCTAATGTAAAATGCTGATGATGTAGGCTACATGTACACAATTGCTATTACTATATTATAGATGATGCTTGTTATAATTAGCTAATTGGGTTTGCGCATGAGGTGGGGCGGCATCACCAACTTTTCTATTAGTGTAGCCTATGATGACCAACATTAATATTTGGTTTAATCAGCATGGGCAATCACATTTTGGAAGTGTGAGGTGTGTACTTGGGTGGGATGATTTCTGAATCTGTCAACTATGGATTCCCTGGTTTTCACTATTTCCATATAATGATAAATGCAAACAACTGGACTTACACTCCAGTGAGTGATACAGTGGGGATGATTCGATGACATACTTTAATTGGACCTACTGAAGCAATGCCTAGATAATTTGTTCGATTATTCTTCGTAAAAACAAATGATGTGATGCTTTATTCGAGAGAACCAATTCCAGAATTCTAAGAGATTGCGTTGGTGTAAGTCCTAGTATTTATTTAACATAGATCCATACCAAACCGCACTAGGATGATAGGTTATGCTTCCTACGTGTCTCCTAGGGAACACTGAGTGTATACACTTCGAGGGGCGCGCTGGCGGACCCTATCCCTTCCCCGGCCACGTGCCTTATGTCACATGCTGACTAATGAGGTAATGAACAACTGTACTGAAATAAATATAGATTGTTGAACTTATAACCCCGGCTACATGTGTACATCAATTTTGAACATGCCTCCACTGGTTCATTGAAATAATTCACTGTGTTAAAAAGTAAAAAGGCAAGTTTTATCAAATGTATCAATGAACTTGTACTTTTCTTGTTAAACATGGATGTATTCAAGAAATCGCCTTTTTGGGAGACCCCTTGAGTGTTCACTCACAAAATAAAATGGATAAATAACCAAAAAATAATGCAGTATGTCTCCTAACCGAAAGGTTACACTATTGGTGTTTATATTGGATATGATCAATTAACTAAAGCTACCTAAAATCGACGTTGTGCCACTTTTACAGAAAGAATGCTTAAGATAAGCATTAAAACCATCGTCCTCCTAAGGGAGGTTGGTCGCCGATTGTGCTAGAACGCAAAGAACAGTGACCTAGGGCGTCTAGGTGATCGCTTTTACATATCCTGCATTTATTTTGACGAGAAAAAATTTGAAGCTGCCACCTTACCCGGGGGTAGGGTAAGCCGTCAAAGTCCAAATAGCAGGGGGGTGGTTGCCACCTTACAATTGTTTTTAAATCGCCATTTTGAAAAATATTTTAATTGTATGGCCCTGAATTTTTTTTAGCATAGACCTATGTTAGAAACACCATTTCCCTCACTTGTAAGCAAAAAACCGGGTGAAGTTCCGATATTTAGAACTTTTTTGGCGAAGATTTCTATGACCAGCGAATACGGCGGGATTTTGAGGTAGGCCATGTTTGGTGACGTCATTGTGACGTCATGCGTCGGATGTTTGTACTTGTTTTGGTATGTATGGATAGAAGGAACTTCTAGCTATAGCATGGTACCCAAATAAGCATACTCTGCATTTCAGATTGGATTTTTTTAGGGGTGGTAACAACCCCCCTCTCCGGAGTGGCACAACGTCGATTTTAGGTAGCTTTAGTTAATTGGTCATATCTCAAGATTGACAAAACCAAATTAGATGAGATAAACGTAATATGAAAGCTAACCGTTATGTCTATCAATATGTATACAATTGTTACACTAAATGCTATAAGTTCATGGTCAATAAGTAGGGTAAACACGTGCACGGGGTTTTTTTAGACACCCTGTAACTTAAAACTTCTTTCTATTTACGGGGGGGGGGGGGGTGCAGTGAATATGTAACATAAAGATATGGCATCTAAAAGCGCTGTCACACCTAGCCGATGATTTGGCTCGCCCGAGCTATACCGGAGCACAAATTTGGTGATTTTCGGGGATCGTACTAGTACTAGTACGGTAGCGCAACGATCACATCGCTAGAACGTTAGTACATCGGTAGGACTACGGTCAGGGATTCTATTAAAGTGCTGTCAGACTTAGCCGATTTGGCTCGCCCGAGCTATACCGGAGCACACATTTTGCGATTTTCGGGGATCGGTACTAGTACGGTAGCGCAACGGCATCACATCGCTAATGGGGCCCTCACACGTATCCGTGTGAGCTGGGCGGCCCCTTACCGTCTTATAGAAAAACAACAGAGTCCAACACGGTGAACAATCAGCAAAACATGTCAACGACCGCATTGATTTTTTTTTTTTGTCACCGGGTTCATACTGTTCTATACCGGGTCCTTATCGTCCTGGAACCGGGCTCATACCACCTCCTCACCAGGTCCTCACCGGCCGAAACGCTTGGGTACCGACCGAACCGCCTTAATAACGTCATCAAACTGCTCTGTATAAGCTGAGCGCTCAAACTCGCCGCTTCGCTCACATTCCGGGAATGTCTGTAAAATACATTTGTACTCACATGTATCCGTGTGAGCTGGCCGGCCCATCACCGTGTGACAAATTGGTGCAGACGGTGGCACACGGTGATGTCACACGGTGGGCCGTTTCCCGTCCGTTGAACACGTTGCCATAACGTTATATACAGGGTATATACCGGGTCCTCACCGGTCGGGTACCGGGCTCACCGTCCTCATACATTTCTAGCTTACCGTTCTTACCGGGTGCATAACACCTCCTCACCGGGTCCTTGGTCCATACCGTTCTATCTAAACCGGATCTGTCCCGGGTTCTCACCGGCCTTGTCCCGGGATCACCAGCCTCATACAGTTCTAGCTTACCGTTCTCACAGTGTCCTCACCGTGTGCATACCACCTCCATACCGGTTCCTAACCGGTCGAAACGCCTGGGTACCGGCCGAAGCGTCTTGATTACATCATCAAACCGCCCTTTTCAAGCTGAGCGCTCAAGCTCGCCGCTTCATTTGCATTCCGGAATTCGTACGACCAACTCTAAATGTAAAAGCGCTAAACCTCACTCTTTCGAGAGCTTTAGGAGGGACGGCTCTTCTAAGAAGTGAAGTTCACTCTTTTCAGAGTGATTTGTCACTCTTTTAAGAGTGATTTCCACTCTTTTCAGAGTGATTTTAACTCTTTTTAGAGTGAAAATCGCTCTTTTAAGAGTGAACTTCACTCCAAAAAAAGAGCTGTTCCTCCTAGAGCTCTCGAAAGAGTGAGTTTTAGCTCTTTTACATTTAGAGAGTTGCAACATGCCTACTGAGAGTCCGTTCCACGAACGGTTACTAGGCTGCATGCGGCCATTCGCAGTCCGTCGCTAAGATGGTCGACGTCCACCACCGTCCATCACCGCCCTGCGAATGGGCGCGAAACGGGTGCGAAACGGGTGCGAAACGGGTGCGAACGGGTGCGCGTCCTTATACCGTCTTCCTACCGGGCTCTCATCGTTCGCCGCCGCTTTTACTCACCCGCCAGGAGTTTTGAGCATGTTCAAAACTCCGGTGGCCGGCAAAGTCCCCTGAACGTGTTCAACGGACGGGAAACGGCCCACCGTGTGTGCCGCACGCATTTTTCACACGGTAAGGGGCCGCTCAGCTCACACGGATACATGTGAGGGCCCCATAAGAACGGTAGTACATCGTCAGGACATCGTCAGAACATCGGCGAAACATTAGCAGTTGACGGTAGAGATATTTGAACATACTCAAACATTTTTTTTTGCCGTTGCGCTGCTGGAGCGAGCAACGGGACTTCAACGGCAGTACTCCGGTATGGCTTCGTTACGTAACGGTAGAGCACCGGTAGCGCCCCGCAATGGATCGGCGGCTCTCCGGTGGCCTCGTAGTAGCAAGGGTGTGCCACTCAACTTGCCGATCTGAAGCTACTTTTGTTTAACCAGTGACGTCACTGGTGAGTGTCCCAATGTTGGTGGCGCTGTTTGTGTCGTCTGCTTTAGGTATTCGACTTAATTGAAGTTTACACGGAATTGTTGGGAAAATTCCCAAAAATTGTGCGGTTTTGAAAGTTAAGATAAAACGTACGTCCTGAACTGTTTTTTGCAAGCCCACGTTTCATTATTCATTTTAGGTATTTGAATTCATTCTCTCACTTTACACCATACCGTCATTGTTTGTGTCCTACGGACTTGCTGCAAGTCTAGGTTTAAAGGGTAAAGTCTCTCATTAAGCCATTTGGGGACCTCATTAGGTTTGATAAATTGAGCATACACAACTCTCATTCATCCACAATATACTGCCCGTATTCCACCAAGTTGTGACATCTAAACTTGATTCACGAAGCAATATCCAGGAAATCATGTTTAACGGAGCTCAATTATGCATATATGCATATCTGATATTACCTCTTGGATGTTACACAACAAGTTGCAGCTTAATCAGGATAAAACTGAGGTTTTCATAATTGCCAATAGCAGAGCTCTCACCAAACTTCCAGATATTGTATTAAATTTGGGTAATCTTTCAATAAAACCATCTGCCAGTGTTAGGAACTTAGGCGTTGTTTTTGACGGTACTATAAATATGTCTAACCATGTTGGGGAACATTGTTCAATTTTTCCTGTAATAAGTGTTTGTCTATTGACAGGTGGATTGTCTCCTTCTTGATACACGTCATCCAAGCTCATCCCAGGCTACCATCAGGAACTTGATTGGAAGCATGAGAAGGAGATGCACAGCTTGCCTGCAAGCTGGAGGTGGACATACCCGTTATTAATGACTTCATTGTTTGTTTGGATATGAGTTTGTTTTGACTCTTTGAAATGTTTTTAAATTTATGTTGCTGAAATTGTTTGCTGTGACCTGTGATGCAAGACGTTGTCTGAGTCAGTGCACATTTCTCTTGTCTCATTGAAGCAAACAATTGGTTATATTGACTGCCATTTGAAGCAATACATTGCAGTATCCAAATTTGGTACATTTTCATGCACAGAATTTTATTTGGTGATCTGTTAAAATGTTATAAGTTTCTTTTTTGGCTCAGTGTAATATGCTTCATTCAGTGTATGAACGCAAGTTTACGGATGAGTTGGCATATTATCACAGCAACAATAATCTAAAAATAGTATGTTATAAGTTTCTTTTTTGGCTCAGTGTAATATGCTTCATTCATGTATGAGCGCAAGTTTACGGATGAGTTGGCCTATTATCACAGCAACAATATATAATCTAAAAATAGGATGTATGACCATCGACGGTTCATGACCGTTCACCACTGCACAGATAGTCATTATCAACAGGGAACGCATGAACATGCACAAAGAGCGTAACAAGCAACTCGTGTTTACTGATCTCTTACGCAGAGATGCCCTGGTGCGCTAATGAAAGATACTGCATTAAAGAGAATTTGACCTAGCGTACGATACGCTATCGGTGGAGTGCTCAGTGGAGCGGAAAATTACAGCTACCTCTAACTTTTAACATATGCTTTTCAATCATACTCATAAACATGGCTGACAGGATAGGATTGTGTGGCACGAGTATTGGTATATATGTCAACCAGTCATGCCTACTCTGTGAGGACTATTCCTCCATCACAAATCTTCTGACCGATACGTGTCAAATTAACGTCTGCTACGCGGTCTTTCACCTTGCATTCAGTCTCTTGATGATAGGGGTTCTCATCACAACACAACTTCATCAAGATACTCATCATAGTCAGTCTAGGGAAACAATTACATGTCGCAGTATACGATGGACTCTACTGTCTTGTGCATTCTTCATGCAAATTGTAGCCGTCGTTGAAGGGATTCTTACGGATCAAACGGACACTCGCAGGGAAAGCAAATCTGAGATTTTCCTATATATTCCGGCTATTTGTGCCACTTTTAGCGGGCTCGGTGCAATAGTCTTAAATCATTGCATGGAGTCGCGGCAGATTAGACGTCGGTTTGCGGGTTTACTATTACTCGCATATTGGATGATATCTTTTGTAATGGAATGCATTAGACTGGTGAATCTGGTGCAGAAGAAGCTCACTGATGCGACAATCTTGAGATATGATCTTGTCATTATCTTAGCAATCCTATACGGAATGCTGTTTTGTGTGGAAGGTTATGACGTCTTTTATTCCAGCAGAAACATGGTACTGAACTTATTTATTTTTGGATTTTGAAATGTTCCTTTATAACACTTTTCACGCGGCTATTGTTTTACCATATGCAAAACAGAATTTTCAGAAACCTTTCCTTGCAACTTTCAATGTCTATCCATCAGGGATTACTGAACCAATGCTTGAAAGGTGAGAAAGATTTCTGAACAATCTTGTTTTGTACGGTATATAATATGGTAAAAATAACAGCCGCGTGGAAATTGGTATATGGTAAAAATAATAGCCGCGTGGAAAGCGTTAATTATCTTGAAATACAAAAGACTACTTTGTTTTATTGATTTTATAACCATTATCAACCAAGTGCAGACATGCGATAGTAATGCGATGAAATACATTTTTAAAATAATAGAGGCCATCCATGTGTCGGCTAAATTTTGCGGGAACTAAAGTCTGTTTCAAAATTTAAAAAGACCATATGTGACCAACACACATGTTGAATGGATACTCGTTTAATTAACCCGGCAAATGTATAGGTCATTAGAAAGTCGTGCCAGGAGTATGCGATTCAACTTGCCGTTCTGAAGCTACTTTTAAGTTTAACTTTGGCCGTGCTCATTTTTTGGTGTATCCTTGGTGTAAGGTATTTATAAGTTAGACTAGTGTCCAGACCTATTAATATTACGGATTAAAGCTGTATAATCCTTTAATCCCTCAATCGAGGATTTGGTGCTAGGTTAGTTTCGTACTGTCTTACACCAAGGACAAACCCATTTTTTGGTGGCGCTGTTTGTCGTCTGCTTTAGGTATACTTAATACGCGGTTCCAGGTTTTAAGCACGCATTGCATTGTGGGATCGGCTGAAATAAATTTGGGCACGGCTAAACTTCCGGTGCTATTTGAATACGTGTACGATACTAAAACACTGCGATTGCATCTGCGATGTTTTCAATTTAAAAAACAAACACGATAGGTGAGTGTTTATACATTAATCAAATAATCATCCGTGCCCATATTTACAGTTTTCAAAGTATATTATGCCGTAGTATGTTATAAAATAGTGTTTGTTTATTTATGTGTTTGTTTATTTGTCGGTATGTATGTTGATTTGTCTATTTATTTGTTATATATTAGTTTGTCTGTTTAATTGATTATTTGCTGTTATTTATTTGTTTGTTTATTTGTTTATTTTTGTATATTTATATATGTTTATTTGTTTGTTTATTTATTTGTTTGTTTATCCTTTTGATTGTTTGTCTGTTTGTTTGTTTGATTTTTGTATTTGTTTAATTATTTGTTTGTTGATTTGTTTGTTTGTTTATGATTTGTTTAATGGTTTGTTTTGCTGTGTATTTATTTGTGTTTATTTTTATTTATTTTATTTATTTGTGTATTTGATTTGTTCATTTATTCTTTTGTTTGTTTATTTGTTTATTTTTGTATGTTCATAATTTGTGCTTACAATTCATTGTTTTGTTTTGTTTCTGGTTGAATTATTATTGTTACCTTCCTATAGATTTATCTCTACAGGACCCAACCCTTTTATTTATTAATTATTTTAAGAAGGAAGAAGATTGCATGATGGGTAGTGAGAAGTATTTCTAGTATTTTAAAACTTTTAACTCTGGTAGGAAGTGCGCCCCCAGCGGAGACTAAACTCTACGGAAGGCTACAGTAGTATTATACATGTAGTATACTCCAGATTATACTGCAGGTAAGTACCTTTGTACATGTATATAATCTTAAAGGAATACCGTTCTATTCATTATGCATTATATGGTAGGTACTTTAAAAACTTTAACCTACAGAAGTGACCTGTATAATGATAATGCTATATTTCTGAGCGCTAAAGTTCCATGGCACGGATTTCCTTTAAGCATGTTACGTATGCTTCATTCATGCATGAACGCAATTTTTACGGATGAGTTGGCCTATTATCGCAGCAACAATAATCGGGTTAATACTATAACAAGTTGGTGTATGACCATGACCGTTCGAAATCGACAATGCACAGATGAACTAGTCATTTATATCAACAGGAGACACAGGATCATGCCAAAGAGCGTAACAAGCAACTCGTTTTTACTGCACTCTAACGTAGAGATGCCCTGGTGCGCTGATGAAAGATACAGCATTAAAGAGAATTTGACCTAGCGTACGATACGCTATCGATGGAGTGCTCAGTGGAGCGGAAAATTACAGCTACCTCTAACTTTTAACATGCTTTTCAAATAATTATCCGTGCCTATATTTACAGTCTTCGAAGTATATTATGCCGTAATATGGTTATAAAATAGTGTTTGTTTATTTATGTGTTTGTTTATTTGTCTGTTTGTTTGTTTCTTTGTTTGATTTGTGTATTTGTTTAATTATTTGTTTGTTTGTTTGTAGGTCGGGGTGTTTGTTTGTTTGTTTATGTTTTGTTTAATTGTTTGTTTGGTTGTTTATTAATATGTGTTTATTTATTTATTTTATTTATTTATTTATTTTTGTTTTTGGTTCATTTATTCATTTGGTTGTTTGTTTATTTATTTGTTTGTTTATTCTTATGTTTTTTATCTGTTTATTTGTTTAAATATTTGTTTGGTTATTTATTTGACTATTTGTTTGTTTGTCGACGTTGTTGTTTAATTGCTTGTTGAGTTGTTAATTTATTTGTGTGTATGTATTGGTCTGTTTGTTTGTTTTTCTATGTGTTTGTTCGTTTATTCATTTTTTGTTTGTTATTTTGTTTATCCATTTGTCTGTTTGTCTATTTGTTTAATTATTTGTTTGTTTATCTATTTGTCTGTTTGTCTGTTTGTTTAATTATTTGTTTGTTTATCTATTTGTTTGTTTCTTTATATCAGCTGTACAAAAGTTCTTGAAATGATTTTTTTTGGTTGAATTTGTAGTACTGTGAAACTGATTTTAAGCTGCTTCTATTGGTAAAGAGAACAATAAATCCACCTACATGTACATACTGCACTGGTTGCAGAAATGAAATTTCATTCTACTCAAAAGCTTTGCTCATGCGATACTGACGTTGTGTTTTCGAATTCGGCAGTCCAACACGTACGAAAATGTGTACGCCCTGCATTTACTAGCGTTAAAAATCCCAAATAACGAACTGATAACATCGAGAAAAAAAAGACATTTCTGGATGCAAAAGTATCCTGTAAGTAAATAAACATTCGGGAAAGGAAACAGTTATATATCACAGTTTCGTACAAAGTAGGTCGGCGACGTACGTGTTTGCTCGCCAAGTAATATAGCTGATCGCAATTTGTATGGGACATTCCCTGCAACCGGAAGTATAACCGTGCCTAAATTGATTTCAGCCGATCCCACAATGCAAAAAAACCTGGAACCGCGTATTGAAGTTTACACGGAATTGTTGGGAAAATTCCCAAAAAATTGCGCGATTTTGAATGTTATGATAAACGTACGTGCTGGCGGTTTTTACAAGCCTGAAATATATGATACATCACGTTTCATTGTTTATGTTATGTATTTAAATTCATTACACCATACATACCGTCAATGTTCGTGTGTGACGGACATCTATAAATTCCTTGCATTCCGATGTCGCGACCTTATTTTTTTTCGTCATCATAAAGTGGCGCTGTTGCATTTTTTAAATTTTATCCAAAGGGACGTGTTATCTACGTACGTGCAGTATATGACTTTCCTATCCCAAATGTTATAATATCCCTGGTCGTCCATTGAATTGATCTGAGCATGGAAACAGTAAAGGGATAATAAATAACAACGAGATAACCTAATGCATAAAAGACAATCACATTTTATAAGCCAAACATAGTCTGCCACAACTATCAAGTGATCCTCATAATTTGATACACAATTAGCCAGCACTGTTTAAAATGATAAAAAAGTTCAATTTGTGATCTGAGTATGCTGAATAATCGATCATTACACTCATAACACCCAGAAACCCAAAACAATACAACTCATTGTAAGGAGAGAGATATGACCATACTCTTTTAATGTAAACAAAACATTTATTTTGTTTTCAATTGCGATACTAATAATTTGACCATCATGCGCAATATTGGCGAGAATTTTATATTATACATGATTTCAGCCTTTAAGTTGAAAATGTGAAGACTAGAAGCTTGATAAGTTGTATGCGCGATGTTGTTTAGATCTTGAACTTGGTTTAATAACGACAATGTTCATAGTTACTAAAATTACTATCATTTTGTTTCCAATTGTTATAAAAGATTGAACTCATCCTACAAATTTTAAATTTTACTGTTCTTAAGTATAAAATGTGATGAAAATAATCTAGACAACTTTTATTTTATATTTTGTGTTCAACTTTGGTCTCATCTGGCATATTATTTGGTGTAAAATAAAATCTAGAACCATAAATACACGTTAATCCATGTCATTTTGCAGAAGTATTGATTTCATGTATGTGCTGTCTGAATCACACATGAGCAAACTTGGATGAGAGTGTTCCCAGACTAATGTTACGTAATTGCTCATTTCTCTGGAATTACTGAACCGAATCACATCCGGTTGTTTTTAAAGTATAGCAAACTATTTTGCCTTCATTTTGTTGTTTGAGTTATTCTATTCTAACACCTTTTCAGCAAGTTACACTCCTCTAAAGGTGCGTTGTATTTTTTTCTGAGACACCCTGTACAATTGTAATCATGAATCGATTGCATTGTACTTGGCTTTTTCCCTATTCGCTACGCAGTGAACTTGCCCTAATTCATCGGTTTTACATACATGACTATAACAGACAAAAAGTGTTCAACTGACGATAGCAAAATTATACATTTTTGGAAAGCTCTCAAATAGGGAAATTCAAAAAATGCCGTTTAAATCAGGATAGGGTGCATACCACAAAAAATATACTTGTAAACTCTAATAAATATGAAATTTAAACGTTTGTGCTCATTTACATCTCGATATAGTATATTTCAACAAGTTACCATTGACACCATTATGTTCTGATCGGTAATTGCATGAGGAACTAATATGCACAGTAAAATTATGATTGGGATAGGTATAGAAATATTATTGAGCTTAAATCAAATATGAACAAAATCGATTTGAACATTCTTAATCAAAACATGTTACCATAAGGTCCTATTTAAATTCCAATAGCATATTTGGATTCCTTGTGAGATTACCGTTCATAAAATATAAACTTTTTATGGGGTAGAACAAGTAGTTATTGCGATATGCTAATTCGAATCTCAGATGGTGTAAAATGTAAAAATCTGTACATGCAACGGTAAGGGCGGCGAGTTCAAAACACATGGCCTTATATCTTGTTTTGAAATTGAATAATGATCAGACTAAAGTGATTAGTACTATAGTACTAAGACTAAAGTGATTAGTACTATAGTACTAAGACTAAAGTGAATAGTACTAAGACCAGAGGCGATCCGCGATCGCCCACTCGCACTACGCCACTGGTTGCATTTGATTCGTGCCTGCCTCATGGCCCAATATTATGCTGTATGAGTAATATTCCAAGTTCATGTACAATGTATATACTGTTAGACCGGCAGGGGTGTTCTTGCATTGGAATTGTAACGCGGATAAAGGGACCACGCCGCGGTAGGCGTCTGCAGACGACATTCCAAAATTTCACTAAATGTTTCAAAAATATCGAAATTGTTGAATTTCATTACCATATTTGGAATCACCATGTGAAATGCATTGACATAAGTGCAAACATGCCTAGTATTGGTTCAGTAAATTTTGAGATAGACTTTGAAAGTTGGGAAAGGTTTCTGAAAAATCTGTTTTTGTATAATTATGGCGTGGAAAGTGTTAAGTTATCAACCAATTGTCAGTCACATTCTCTTACTTGTTGGGTATTTCCCCTTGATCTGTTGTAATACTTTTCCCTTGATCTCTTATAATAATTATGATCTTACAGGTATTCATAAGACTGACCAATCTACATCCAGCTCAACCTTGAGTGGCCTGTCACTGATCCAGAATTGGAATATATAATTGTTGAGTACCACTAGCTCTGTGTGGGGAAAATTCAATGTTAATTTGAGGACCCACTGTAAAATACTGATCCACACCATTTCCTAAGCAAGTGAACCTTTTTTGTTTGTTTCAGAATGGTGTCAAAGAAAGCAATTATTCGGCTATTCCGCAACACAGCTTTGACCACAAACTACACCATGACGAAAACCTGTTCTACATCAGCAACAAGTCTACCAGCCTCATCTCCCAAATAACTCACTCCTGGTTCTATGCGCTTCTACGAGTTGGGTACGAGAACGAGATTGCACTGGAGGACCTAGAATGTCTCCCTGGGGAACACCTTGCGGTGAATAATCATACGAAGTGGAAACAAATAATACGCGAAGAATTCGTAAGAAATGAGTGTAAAATATTCCATTGGATTCTTTTACTTAGCTATGCTTTTCACATTTGGATAAATGCTTGCAAAATAACTGCAAAGTCATGAAAGTAAGACTAGTTAGAAACGGAATGTAAGAAAATGCTTGACAACGAAATTATACCTTTGGATCATCGATTATGGGTTGCCGGTAGTATTATCACTATTAACTGTTGCCTAACGTAATGTTTTACTCTAACAGTCTCGGTAATCGATTATTACAGAAACGTGCAAAGAGCACTGGTACCAAACCGTCGCTTTTGAAGGTCTACTGGAAGTTCTCGAGGAAATTGCTGGTTATTTCTGGTGTTTTTACAATTTGCGCCGAGGCTCTGCGTCTGCTGATCCCGCTAGCCATCAGTGGCATCATCGCGTTTGTGGAACGAGATGTGACCAATCAGGTGATTATTCAAACAAAAACACAGTTTGGGCTATTCTAGTTGAGATCCATATACCCTCCGTGGAACTGGAAGACAAGACCATAATCTTCCACACAGGGAGTGTAGATTTCAAATGGGGTTACCCATGCAATCCAGTTTGAAATTCATACTCCCTGTGGGAAGATTTAAGATAATGTCTTCCGTAAGGTGTATGTAATGTTTAAAATGGATTTGTAACTCCATTTGCTCATGTTTGAAGGTGCATTAACCCCAGCGTCTTATTTCATTTTCTCTTTTCTTTGAGAAAAATAACTAAAACTAATGAATATCACGAAAACTCGATCTAATTAAGTCATAAAAATAAATAATTCACGAAAATAGACATGATGAAGATTAGTCCTTGTTTTTTGTAACGTTTCCAGCGTGTTTGAAAACACTCGTGCTGCTTTTATTACTACTTGCAATCATATATACAATTAATCAAATTATAATACGTAATTTACTAGTATAATGTTTAGCAATTATAACACAAACTTAATTGATGAACTTATTATTTACAATGTTAGAAGTATCATGCATCCCGAATATTAAAAAAAATCAACGTTTCTAGAATTATATGAACTCAATTCAAAATCAAGCCATGTTATGGCATTTCATTTAACTCAAAACGTGTAATTCATTTGAGAATCACTATAATAATTATTATTTTTCATATTTTTAACGTTTCGCAGTGTTTGAAAACACTCGTGTTTTTGCCATCATATTCAAAATAGGGCTTTCCAAAAGATAATACCACAACAACATGAACAAAATTGAATAAACCTCTTTATGGAAACAAACTTAAATTTCCTAATGTCAAATTCTCAATACAGCTTCAAAAAGAAATAGCAAATTGGGGTGATCATATCTAAATCTACTAACACAAGGTTTAGCAATAACGCAAACATAATTGATAATTGTAAAATATTGGAAGTATGCATCCCGAATAAAACGTTTTTGAAATGTTTAAATTCATCAAAAATAGGCAATTTTTCACAAATTCGGCCCAAATTCCACATTTTTTTTATTAAAATAAATTTTGAACATCAATGGTGTGCTGTTGTCATGGCAACAGACTTAAATGGCCTCCAAACACGTTAAAAATTGGTCAAAATGGAGGACAATTTAGATATAAATGGTGGTTGCTGTGGAAACTATATTGCCGGTAGATTTTATAATTGTCTTAAAATCAAAGTAGGTCTATTAACCAGTAATAATATAATGTATTCCGCTCGTCCAAGGGCCAATAATATTTTGAAAATATTGATTACATGACATTTTTGGCAAATTTCGTTACAAACGGTAAGAAATGGCCGATTTTGCTGACATGTCATTTTCAAAAGGTCATAGGTCAAAAAGTATTGATCGACAATTTTTTGTTCTCAACAGTCAGCCGAACAAAATGATATACTTTGTAAGGTCTTGGTATATTTTTAAAATGTTGTTCGCATGTTGAATTCAAGTTTTGACGTCACATTGAAACACATGTGAACTTTGACCCTAAATCGAGGTCAAAGGTCAACTTAACATCCGAGTTGGCAAGGATGTCCACCTAGATTGTATGATACAGACTTCAAGGAACATTTTGGCATATGTCTCCCTGTGCCACCATACCGGGACCAAAAAAAACCTAAAAATGGGCCTCCGCTCCCAGCTGTATGCTTATTTTAAGGTGTTTAATAACCTCTTTGATTATCTAGGTCTATATGCATTTAGAATAACTTTAAATTGCAACTTCTATCAACTTCAAACTCGTCTGATTATTGTATTTGACAGGGTACTTTCCATTATATAACCCAACATGAATTCTTCAGTAATGGCTATGTCCTGGTGTTGATGATGCTGTTTGCCAGTGTAATAAGAAGTCTATGTGTGTGGAATACTCAGTTTGTATTGGAGGTAGCGGGTGTGCAAATGAAAAATGCAATACAGGTAATTATTATTTATATGGGGTTTTCAAATAGTGCAATGAAACTGCGTATTGAATATGGGCACCAAAAGTACCCGGATGCGAACAATATTCAAACAATATTATGCGGCGCAGAAGATATGCAAGTGATTATGTTGCGCATATGATGCGCAAAGGGTACATTTTGTTTAGATCGGCGTTTCAATCTCGATGATATGTAGGTCAGTTCGGTTGGTTAGGAATATTGTATTTATATTTTTATCAAAACAGTCTGTTATTTATAAATATAATATTTCACTCGTAATAATATATTTCTAGTTCGGGAAATATATTATTGTATCACACTACAAGCCATTCAATATTATATAAATATGTGTATTATAATATTTGATTAACACAAATATTATTATTAAGGCGATACTTGAAGTAAACTGCTTTATAACAAGTACATAATGATGTGATGTTACTGTATACATGTACACTGCTGTTTTATATACACGTCAGTTCACTGTGAAACCTACGTAGGCGGGATACAAATATTTTGTCCAGGTCCTTTCCCAGGCTTCGTATAAGAAACCCGACGTTAATGTTAATTGTGGATTGAAAAGAGAGACTCCTATCCTTAAGACGAACTTCAGAACAGAACAAACAAAAAGAATTCAACAATTTGGATATTTTGGGAGTCATTTCTAGACAACAGAATTCAGGTTGTGGTAGTGCGTGGCGGGAAGGGTGGTGTTAAATGTTTGAAATGGTTTGTAATTGTTTGAATGTTTGCGAATAAACAGGACATTTGGTTTCTTTAAGTTTTATTTTTATTTAAGCCCCACTATTTTCTTCAAATTTTGTATTTACGACTGCATTAAAAAAAATCTTCAAAACATTTACCGACTGACCCTTCTCTGAAAGGTCCGCAGTTCGCCCGTAGAAAATAATATGTGTTGTCGTTTGACCGGTTATTGTAACGATCTATTTCAGGCGGCTATTTACGACAAATGTCTACAGGTACACAACTATAATAGTGTTGGTGTCAAGTGCAATATAGGACAAATAACCAGCCACATGTTTGTCGACGCCTTTAATATTTCCCGCGCCGTGGTCATGTGCAATTTGTGGTTCAGCCCCATCATGGTAAGTTAATTCCACCCAAGCAAATCATTCAATCTTATAGGACCGCTGCTGTTGATAAGAATATTATTTTCAAAAAGTATCAATTTTACGACACGCAGCCCCTTTTTTTGTCGATAAAAACATGGTGTTGCCGACCAGGGAAAGAATTTATGTTTTGAATGTGACTAACGGCAGCCTGAAGATAAAACGAAATAATTGATTGCCGACAATTTGGAACCCAGTAGTATATTTTAACGGAATAAATCGTATTGAAAACTGTAAACCGTCGCTGGTGACGTCACAGTACCAGACTGTTGTTAGTGGGTATGTTTTATGCTTTGTACTTTTGTTATGACTCATGGTGCATTTCGTTTCGTTAAACACCGTCGTATCACTTTGACATATTACGCAGAACTGCTATCCCTTGCACCAATCTATAGTTCCAAATTGGCGAAAAATATTCGGTTTTTATATCTCCGCGGGCTCTCTGCGCTTAAAATCCAAACTTACGCGCGATTATGGCCACACGCACGCGATTTTGCTGCACGCCCGCATCACGCATATGATACATACACAGTGCGATTGTTAGAATAGACACATTGGGTGCAAGGCTATCTCTTTGCAGTACACCTTTGTTAACTAGATGTGAAATGCCTTTGTCTGGATCGATGGTTGTGAATTCCGTTAATGCTTTATTATTTTGTAAAGGCGCAATGTCGTTAGAGATAAAATGTGAAAGGTCCGCCCGGTCGTAAAGCACCCTGATTCATCTCTCTCCCTCTTTTACGGTGGTAGAGCAGCCTGAGTCACCTATGTCCCTCTTTTACGGCCGTAGAGCAGCCCGAGTCATCTTTGTCCCTCATTTACGGCCGTAGAACAGCCTGAGTCATCTCTGTCTCTCTTTTATTTTTCTTCAGACTGTTGTCATAGCTTATTTATTGGTTGACCAATTAGGAACACCGGGACTGTGTGCTGTTGGTGTATATCTTATCTTCATTCCTATAGTCTTCGTAACAGGCAGAATGATTGCTATTTTCCAAAAGAGAGCACTGGTAAGTTCCAAGTAGCAGGCAAGTACATCACATTATAATAACACTGTCCACGCGGCTATTGGTTTTACCATATACAAAACAGATTTTTCAGAAACCCTTCCCAACTTTCATGACCTACGAGGGTCATTCAATAAGTTCTACCTCCAACCTCATAACTTATTATATAAGCCAGGCGTATGAAATATTCCACAATTGTAGCTTTATATCTCAGCTACAAATTCATAGTAAATGGTCTGAGTACTGGTTGTACTTTTCTGTAGATGCAGTGAAAACCAAAACGTCCATTCTAAGAGACAAAACGTACATATCACTCCATATTGAAGTTACTTTAAAGGACCTAAACAAAGCGTATGACTTTCTTCTTTTGTTGAGCACTTTATTTGCAAGCCCACAAGGGTAATATTGCCTACATTCTGATTTATATATGATAATACAGTATCATATTTAGAAATCATCCATTGTTTTCTATTTTCAGTATTTAAACCGGGCTGTTATATCTAACCATACAATACGGAGAGAAAACGAAATAACATGTATTTATCTTTAGGGTAATTTTCCGTGTTTGTTGTCCAAAAACTCTCTCTGGCTTTGATTGCATCATAACAAGCAAAATTGAAACATATATCAATTACCATTTACTATACATGTGTAGCTATGATTCAGAGCTATGATCATAACAAATGTCATGAGGCTGACATTTATATTAGCGATGGTATGAGTGAGGAAGGAGAACTTATTGAATAACCCTCGTATCTGAACGTTTCCGGCGCACTAAATGGACGTTCGGCAGACGACATTCCAAAATTTCACACAATGTCATAAATATTGAATTTCATTATCATACGAGGGGGTATCAAGAAGTTTTAAAAATCACACAGAAGTTAAGGAGTCAGAAACTTTATTTTGATATGTGATCCTTCAGATATCTTGTCCCTGTGCAAAGTTACACATTTCTCCTACAATGTATTACCTGTCCACAGACCGCCATTGCAGAGATCCTAAGATTGACCGCCATTGATTAATTCTCAGACTGCCTCAGATTGTGTTATTCCCAAAACAGCAATAATTGATCAAACATCTTTGGATTGGTAAATCCTACATACTGAAATGAGAGTAGTGATACGTAACACGTGCAGCGTTTTTTATTGGACACCCTATTTTTTGATATTATAATAATCAAAATATAAGTACAGTGTAGTCCATGAGAAACTAATACATGGTGTCCCAGAATAATTATTTTTATAATTAGGAATATATATAAACTGCTCACAAAAAGTGAGGAAACTTTTTTTAATCAAGTATAGTTTTATTATGTATTACCCTCTTGTATTATATTGCATATCAATGGAAAGCTGAAGTGTTCTTCTTTAAAATGATACCAAAGGGGCAATAATGACATGTTGCTGGACCTGGCCACATTAATGAGAATGAGACAAAGTCACAAATCAAATGTGCCAAAATTAGCATTTGTGCTACTGTGTGAACAATCAAATTGACACGTAATGAAAACAAGCAAGACAACATCTTAATGTTAAAACGTTTACCGTGTCTTAAAACATTTACCAGTTGTAGGCCTAAAACTTCCATCACTTACCTTCATGACCTTCCACCTGTTAACCCAGTCTTGCAAATACCAAAACAATGGTGTTCTAAAGAGATGAGGGTTAACTTGTGTGTGTTGTGCTCACTGGTGCAAATCTTTGTGTAAACCATTCATGGTTCTCAAGCATGATTTGGCACATTTGATTTGTGACTTTGCCTCATTCTCATTCATGTGGCCAAGTTCAACAACATGTAATCATTGCAAATGTGGTATGATTTTAAAGAGGAACACTTCAGCTTTCCATTGATATAGAACATATACAAAGAGGGTAATCAATAATAAAAATATACTTGATTAAAAAAAGTTTCCTAACTTTTTGTGAGCAGTTTATGTTAGTTATTACTCTGATACTTTCATCAAAATATCTGTATTCGTTCCGATATGCATGACATTATAGAAAATCGGTGAAAACCTGTTTTTCACTTTCAACGTATTTCAATTGTTAAAGCTCACACCAAACTTCAAAATGGCTGCTTAAGAAAGTATAAATCACTCAAGCAGAACAATGCCTTGGCTCCATTCAAATGTTGCTTCATTAAACTTCATCAACAGTTGATATATATATATCATTTAAATTGAGTATTGTTCCGAACATGGTCAATTATGTTTTGTTGGTTAAACATAGATTTTTTTTCATTTTTACAAAGGAGTGTATATTTTCTGTCAGAAACATCCAATTTTTAAAAGTCAAAAATTCCCCAGAAAGCTGATATGCATATGTTAGAATTATAAGCACTTTGACCGAATACAATGGTATTCATGGCTGATTAAAATGCATCCTTCCCGGAATAAATCATTCTGAGACACCAGTATAAGCATTTCTTTGTTTTCTGGATTCACCCGATTTTGCCCGATTTCGCTTAAAGTTCGTTTTGTTTGGTTTCGCAAACCTACGCCCTTATCAAGATAGGTCTAATAATATAGGTATTCAGCTTTTTAAAAGGTGTCCAATCAACTTTGATAATAACTTTGAAATTTTAATTGGGCGAAAGAGCAATATTTTGTGTTTGTTTGGTAGGTTCAATTAACCTTTTGTGATATAGGCCTACTTGGTTTGATCTGTTGATCGTCCGAATACGGCACACTATGTATTCGTAATGTTTCCACACCCTAAATGAATAAGTATGCACATCAGTACAATTTGACCTTTAATTTGATTTTGACCAGTATGTTGGGTAAACCATATTCAAAATGAAATATTATTTTTTCAAAGGTTACCCCAGAAAGCTAAACATATCGAGGGCTCAGAACCACAAGGCTTTATCTCCATTTTGACCGTTTTGAGAAAAAGACTATTGAAGATTTTAAAACACATTTGGGGGATGGAGATGAGGCCTTGTGATACTGGCTATAACTTTGAAAGTGTTGTGTTATGGAGATAATGGTGTTATTGGAAATAGGATTTCTTTCTAAAATGTTGATACCAAAATCTCATTTTTGAAAAAATGGAGTTGAGGCCTTGTGTTTCTGAGCCCTCGATACATGTTTATGTTAGTACAATCTAATAAACCTAAAAATGCCGTATCAAGCGTAGGTTCTCTTGTTTATATACACTCTACTCAAATGTTATCTTATATATATGCCCATAAATACTATTGAAGTGAGGTCGAATTAAGGAATTATCAGAATATACCAACCATTATTTACACACGTAACTTTCTTTTTGTTCTACTTCATAGACTTTTACCGATGAAAGACTAAAATGCACCAATGAACTGTTGCAAGGAATGAAAATGTTAAAACTTGTAGCATGGGTCGATCTGTTCAGCAAAAACCTATCATCGTTAAGACTGAAAGAGTGTCGGCAAATTTGCTTGAAAAACGCAGCATATTGTGCTACAGGTAGGTTTGTGAGTAAAGAAATATACTAAACTTTGGGATTTAATTTCTAAAAATCTGGCAGAGAGGCTGTCTCAGTGTCTTTTACACAAATCTGAGTTGGTTAAAATTGGTTGAGTGAAACATGTTTTATGCCCATTTAGATAAAAACGTACATTTTAAGATGTGTGATATTCCTTTAAATAATAAGCTCGTTCGAATTTCACTATTGAAAAAGGCGCACATCAAGCCTGGCGCACATCATAATTCGATCATCAAAAAATCATGAATTTATCGTTGCTCTGCTGAATTCACAAAATAATGACATTGTTTTGTCATTATTTTGCATTTAATGTATAAAAATAATATCTCAGCAAGCTTGCTTTGTCTTATTAATCATGTTAATTAGTTATTGATTCTTACGCATGTATCCCCTTATTCATAAATATCATGCGTAATTGAGTACAATAGTCAATATGTTGTTCGATTTCAAACTGCAGTAGGCCTAGCTGTACCATGACATGTTGTGATTCCTTTTGCTGATATTGAATCAAAATATTGGTTGCCTTCATATTTTGTATATTTATTTTGATTTGGGTACAGTTTCACTCACCCTATTATATGACTTGAAAATATTAATCCCACATAGCCTCGTACCCAGGACCGCGATTCAGGAATTGCTTATTGCTGCCGAGGCGAACATTAAAGCATCCATACACTCAAGAAGGCACAGCGTTCATGTTCACATGCACTGTTTAGGGGTCCATACCGGTGGACTAGTGGGGCCAAATAACGTCCGGTTATAAACCCTACACTGATAGATTCATGAAGTCGCTTAGACTACGGCATGTCTAGGCACACAAGTACATAATCTTCACGTACCGATGCTTCTCTGGTGTATTTTTAAAAAATATGACTTGTATTTTGTTTCAGTTTTTGCCGGGAATGCACTCCCAGTGGTAATGGCAGCTGTGGTATGTTGATCTCGTTTTAATAATTATACCAATTGTATCTCATTATATCGTATAGCTGGATAACGCTTTTCGAGTATTGAACCCCGATCAAAACGATCGCTATATACATTCTATGGAGATCAATTTAACCTTGGATGTATGCTATCCTATTGCTTGAATTTTGAGAAGAGGTTGTTGAACTACAAACGGTTCTATATATGATGTTAATGAAAAAGTATATGCGCGTTCATGTTCAATAGGTTCTATATGGCACGAGCGCCACAGAGAACTATGCCGTCGCAATAGCCTACGTGTAGCCACACTATACTAACATGCCCAATAGCCACAAATCATAACTTATTTTTCATGTGACTTACTGGTAATAATCATTAACCTTCCGATATTATATATTTGGATAATTATCCAACGATTTAAAGGGGCATTGAGAGATTGCCGAGAAAAATGAAATTTAGAAGAAGAAAAAATTTGTTTCAATAGATTAAGTACCATCTGAAACCGTTTACCTTAATTTGCTGTCCTTCATATACAATTTCACGATTTGGCCATTTCGATGTAGATTACATCAACATCATCAGCTCCACTCGCCACATAAATTGTTTCAACCTAATTTCTAACTAGCGCCATCATTCAACCCTTTTCCCATAATTTATTACACTTCAAGGTTCCTTCGTAGTTAGTATATGCCTAATTATTATGTAGGTGCAAAAAAAGATGTCCTGAAAATTTGAGGGCGCACTCCTACACTGCAAAAAGGTCGCTTAAAATACGTTGCTAAGAGTACTTTTATCATCCGTTGGTTGACGTGTTGATTAAAATTCATTCAATATATGTTGAAAGTTAGGCGTTGTATAAAAGTAAAAAATCCCCAGCGTTGAGCAATTCGTCGAAAACAATGTCCTTAAAATGTTGGTGGAAACTGTTTCTGTTGCTTAAATATGTTGCGTAAAAATATTCCAGGTGGCAACTGTTGCATGAGCATTGAGGACAATCACGCAACAGTTGATGCAAGTTACGCACATGTGAATTTTAGGCAACTGTTGTCCAAAAAAGCCAATTTCGTGAGCTGTTGCATACTTGAACAACTGTTGAGTGAATATAATTGCCTAACTTTAGAGTAACTAGAATTGTTCAACTGTTGGTGAAAACATGTTATCCAACGGTGTTGGGCAAATTTTACTTAACAGTTGAGCGGTTGCATACTTGAACAACGTTGTGTAAAATGTTGAGTAAATATTTAAGCAACCTTTTTGCAGTGTATACATATTTCTCAGTGACCTGTTAACAATGTTTCACCATTGACAGACGTTCGGGTTTTACACACTGCTGACCGAAGAACCGTTAAGTATCCAAGTGGCGTTCACCTCACTGTCCTTACTCATGTTGATGAGTCTGTATTTATTTTCCATACCGTTCCAACTGCCCGCTATGTTGACCGGCTACGTTAGCACCAGGCGGTTAGAAAAGTTTCTCATGATTCCAAATGAGGATGATGATGATGACAGTGAAGATGAATTTAAAGAAGAGAACATTCTTGGGGGAGATGGTGACCACATTATTTGGAGGGTATGTAGCGATTTGCAATTCGAACATTGTAACAGTTTTTACAGACGAGAGACAGTGACGTCACTGCATCGTTTACTGTGTGTATATCCCAGCGCCCCGAAGTGTGTTAAAATCATAACATCATTCTCAAAATTAAATACATTTAAATGATTTCTAGATCCAATGACAAAATCGGATTCGGTGACAAAGAAAAGAAATGTTTAAACAAATTATCAACAATTTTTCAAATTCGTAAAATTCGTCTCTGCGGGAAAACAGCTGCTGTGTGCATTGCAAAACCTTTTATTTTTATCTTATTTTCAGCTTTCAAACGGCTCCATGGCTTGGGACAGAAATTATACACACCCAGTATTGGAAGACATTAATTTGGACATTGAAACTGGTTGGTTATACATTTACTCATGTTAAAACGGTTTATACAATTGAATGCTCGTTTATTTTACCCTACCTTTGTGAATAAATTGAATCTCATAGGCCTGTTATCAAAATGTTAACCAGCCTAAAATAGTGAGAGACTAAATAACATTTATTTTTATTTTTTAAATTACTTAATTAATTAGATAACAAATTGCCAAACAACAAACGACGAACTGCCGACCAATAGCCAACCAACAAACGAAAAACCTCTGTCCAATAGCCAACCAACCAACGACACACCCGCGACTAATATCCAACCTACAAACGACAAACCTTCGACCAATATCCAACCAACAATCAACAGACCACGATATGACTCTAGTCTATTTGGCCATCACGAGACAGTGACGTAACCGCGTATTATACTAATTGCAGCACATAACGCGAGCGCCTACTCGAGGCGCTGGCGTATACGTACACACGAGCGAAAATACTTACGCTTGCGTAAAAGCTGCGCCTGTTAGTTACGTCACTGTCCAGAGGAAGCCAAATAGAGTATATCAGCCAACCTTTAGGCAACTATCAGTTAACCAACAGCCGACTATCAGCCGACTATTAGCCGACCATCAGTGGACTATCAACCTACCATCAGCCGACCAACAGACGACCATCAGCCGACCATCAAACGACCATCAGCCGACCATCAGCCGACCATCAGCCGACCATCAGATGACCATCAGCCGACCATCAGCCGACCATCAAACGACCATCAGCCGACCATCAAACGACCATCAGCCGACCAAAATATGAACAAAAGACGACATAAAAACGACCAACAGACGAGAAAAACGGCCGATACACCAGACACCCAACATATGAACATCTGAGAACTACGACTTAACAAACGACCAGTAGACGACCAACCAACTCACAATATATACACTCAAAGCTTTGGAGGTTTCGCATTGTGATATGATTCCACTCACTGGTAAAACAAAGCAACTCTTGGCAATCCAACTAACTAGCAGTGCACATCACTATCATAAACATAATGTTAGTGATAATTTTCTGATACTTTGTTGGGCATTTCTGATATCTTTTACTGAATAGGTAAACTTACCATGGTTGTTGGGCTAGTGGGGAGTGGAAAATCTGCACTTCTAGCTAGTTTATTGGGAGAAATGATATTCATCAGTGGAAATATCAAAACTTCAAGGTAGGATCATTCATAACATTCGTGACCCTATGCAGCGATGGAAATACCCACATGACTTTCCAGCCGGAGTTGACTAGGAACTACACACTTTGTGGAATATTTCTAACCGTAGACGGATGTTCTAACCCAACTTTTGCAAAAGGAAATAAATCAGTTGAAAAAGTGGTCCTAGTGGAAATCGAACCATGGACCTCTGCATTGTAAAGCATGTACTCAACCACTAGACTAGCGAGGGGTGAACTAGCCAAGACATGATTTTAATCGCTCTTATAATTACGGAATAAAGCAATACTACTATTATGATCAGTACATAAAATATTATTAATAGAGCTGCGACATTATCGTCAACCACGGGTGGAAAGTCATGTGGGTATTTTCACTACTGCATTATTCAACTGACGAGTGTGGGCAAAAGCCCACACAAAACAAATTTGTCTTGAATAAAATGTAAAGTTGACTCACAATCATTATATTATATATATAGTAGAGTCATTGTCTTGGATTCCGTGACCAATTTCTTGATACCTTAGTTTCTTAGTGAATTTGTCAACTAGAATCATTTTAAAAGCAAATGAGCTCCCATGCACCTCTCAAAAGTGACGGGAATGTTCTTTTATAGCGCAAATTCCAAAATGGCCGCCATAGAGGGGCCCGAAAATTGAAATAGCTTCAATTAAGCTAAAAAGTATACCAAATTGTTAGGCTGAGCATAAGGATTCAGAAAAAGAATAATTTGCCCTATTCGTTTGGTTAACGAGTTATCAGGTAAAACATTAAAAGGTCGTTTTTCAAAATCGGAGCACGTTTAAATTTTGACCCCATATGCAAAGGTCAACGACCTCTTTACGTTTTATCCGATAACTCGTTATATATACTTCAAAGATCAGACACATCATGAACTTTAAGACAAATTAAAAGTTGAAAAATCCAGTCGATTTATAAGCGCACAAATTGACGTTTTGTATCCCCAATTTTACATGTTAATGTATAGGGAACCCATTTAACGGTGTGCATCTACATGATTTTATTTGTCTAGACCCAAACCATCCATAGCGTTTGCATCCCAGAGACCTTGGATACAGAATGCAACCTTCCGAGACAACATTTTAAGTGGACTTCCAATGGATCAATATAGGTTTGTAGATAGCAATGAGGAGAGCGATGGGGTGGGGGAGGGGGAAGTAAGCTATATCAAAAAGAGGTTACAGTGGCGTAGCCAGAGGGGAGGGGTGATCCCCAATATTCGAATCCTGTTGGTTGAGATTGGCACCTGTCGGTTGAGATTGGCACTTTTGTGACTCAGCGGCAATTCTCAAAAGTTGACTTTCTGGTAAAGTCTTTGTCGGTTCGATTTCATTTTTCGCCCCCCCCCCCCCCCCCCCCCCCACCCCAATATGAAAAAACTTAGCTACGCAACTGAGAGGTTATCCATGTAGGCAAGCGCAAAAACTACAAAGGGGAATCGCACCCGGCCTATTCCACATTCAATTGAATCAGTGCATAACATTCAAGTCATTGCATTAACCGTGTTACCAAATTGGCCTACATGTCATGAAATAGGTGTGTCTTAAAATCTTAAATGCAGTTATTTATTATTCCCGACAATATTACAGCTAATTCTAAACACGGATAACCTCTATAGTTTTAAAGGGATCTAGGAACAAGTCATCACATGCTCTCTGTCGTCAGAGTACTCGAAAAAATCTTGTAGCGGCCATGCGTTTTTTCTTTAATGTGTTCATTAAATGTGCTCACATATTCACATAAAGAACACACCTGGCATGCATATATTCCTAAAGTAAGGAATAAATATATAATAATAATAATAATAATAATAAAACCATACTTATTGAGCGCATAACACAATTAAGTCCCTATGCGCTATCACAAACAAACAAACAAACAAACAAAACACACAGTAACATGAGTAACAAAAGACAAAACAAAAATAAATTAAACATTAACATTAAATAGGTAAGTTTTTAGCAATGATTTGAACTGTTCAAGAGTTTTGGCGGATTTAACATGATATGGTAAATTGTTCCAAAGTTCAGCAGAAGCATCTTGAAAAGAACGGCGACCATATGAAGTAGAAGGTGAAGACACATGCGCAAGAAGATATTTTGAGCCAGAACGAAGATTGCGAGTGGGCTCGTATTGTTGAATAAGATCTTGCAGATACATAGGAGCAAGAGCTCGAGTACATTTAAATGTTATCAGAAGAATCTTGTAGATAATGCGAGATCTGATCGGTAGCCAATGTAAGTCACGAAGGACAGGGGAAATGTGACAGCGAATCTTAGACAGCGTAACAAGTCGAGCAGCAGAGTTTTGAATCCGTTGAAGTTTTGAGATTTGCGTATCAGGGAGAGCATAAAGTAAACTATTGCAGTTATCGAGTCGGCAAGTCACAAAAGCATGAATAAGTCTTTCAGTTGTTGGCTGATCGAGATAACGCCGGATTTGACCTATCTTATAAAGAGCATGAGAAGCCGCACGACAAATGTTGTTAACATGAACATCCATCATAAGATCGTTTTGAAGGATAATGCCAAGGTTGCGGGCACTGGAAGCTGGCTCAATGTGAGAATCATTGATTTTTACTGATGAAATCGTAGAATTTTTCCTAAAGCGGGATGTAATATGGAGTACTTCAGTCTTGTCATCATTCAATTTAAGGTCATTAGCTGTGGACCAGGTTTTGATATCTGTCACACAAGCTTCCAGTCGCGAGATTGCACCTTCTCTGTCATCATCATTTTTCAATACAATATATATCTGAGTGTCATCTGCATAAGTCATTTTGGAGATGCCATGAGAATCGATGATATCTTCTAATGGAGATGAATACATTGTGAAGCCTAAAGGGCCAAGTACTGACCCCTGAGGAACACCCTCATGCGGAACATGAACCGATGACTCGCGACCATTTATAATGACAGATTGTGAACGGTTGGTGAAATACGATTTAATCCATGAAAGTGCAGAACCTGTGAATCCATATTTATTTGAGAATCGCTCTAACAGTACTTGGTGATTTATGGTGTCAAAAGCAGCCGAGTAGTCCAATAGAATGAGAATGGCTTCATGACCCTTGTCAGCAGCGAGAAGTAGGTTATTATAGACACAAAGAAGCGCTGTTTCTGTGCTATGGTTACACCTATAGGCACTCTGCATTTTTCCATATAGGTTGTTCTCTGATAAATAATCTTGTATTTGGCCAGTACATGCACGCTCAACAGTCTTGGCAAGAAACTTAAGATTAGCAACAGGCCTGTAGTTTTTTAGAATTTCACGATCCAATTTAGGTTTCTTGATGAGCGGTGTGATGTGAGCATGTTTCAGTGCATCAGGGAAATGGCCTGCTTCTAACGAAGAGTTGATGATTCTAGTGATGATGGGAATGAGTTCTGGTAGACATTGTTTCAGAAGCCAAGTTGGTATTGGATCCAATCCACATGATGTAGATGGCGATTTCATGATGATTTTTGTGACTGATTCTTCTGAAAGCGTGGAAAATTTGGACAACACAGCACTGGTGGATTCAGAAAATTGCACAGAGAGATGTATTTACCATGCAAATAATTATATAATGTATCTGTATTTACCATTTGTAAATATATTAATCGAATCTACACTAGGTATAACGAAGTGATATCTGCCTGTGATCTCGGACCTGACATGAAATTATTTCCAGCCGGTGACCTGACTGAAATTGGCGAGAAAGGAATAAATCTGAGTGGCGGTCAGAAACAAAGGGTGAATGTTGCGAGAACTCTCTATTCCGAGGCACAGGTTGTATTGTTGGTATGTAGCGCAGATACGTTCATGATATTTCAGTGGTCATTACTATGCCATCCCTTTAAAAGTTTGAGACTATCCTAACCACGCTTTTAAAGCTTTTAAAGGGTAATTAATCTTCCGCCTCCTACACCGCACCATTTCTCTAATTATTTTAATACCACTCGTTTATTGGCAGCGGACTTCGTTCCTTGGATACTTTTGCTGGGTGGAACTAGAAGCCGAGGTGTGACTTATGAAAGTTGTTGTGTTAAGAAATTCAAACTTTGAACGTCAATCTGTTCTAAAAACTAGTGCTTTTCAGATTTTGTCAAATCAAAAGTTTAAATTTCGAGAAAAGTCACAATAAAGTATCCATAGAGCAGATTTTAGTTTTAAAAACTAGCCCAATGTGGCACCTTGAAGGGGTGAAAAACCAATTAAAAGTTAACAAGACTATAGGCTGCCTTTTGGCTATGACAGGTCCCGACATGTGGTCAAGGGTGTCCATGGAACGCGTTAGTAGCTATGATTTGAAACATTCTGTTGTTGTACAGTGCTCACAAGAAGTAACTTACCAAGTATTAAATACGCTCACAACTCTAAAAATATAGTTCCTAGACTTAAAATTATCAAATAACAAAATTATGGAATAATCGCTCCTTTTTAAAAAAAAAGTGAGATTTATTCACGAAGATCGGTTAACAATACACCAAAAATAATGAGACAAAGTGCAATTTTCATTTCCGCACCTGGATCTTGAACATGCAATAGTATGACAGGTATGTCTATGTGTAAGGGCCGCATTTATCAATTGATGAATCCCCGATCCTTATCTTAATATCGAACCGTTTTTAATACTTAAAAGTTGTTGCTATCATTTAATCAATAAGCTGCCTATGATTGGATGTTCTTTTTACAAATCTAATTGATTGATACTTACATTATCGACGTTTCACAACCAACTTGTCTGGTTGTTTCTTCAGATATGATGTTTTGGATCCAGTCTTGCTTCCGGTGTTTCTGGAAGGAAAATGATATAATGAAATAAGAAAAAAACATTTTTAAAGGCTCTCGACAAACGTGTGAGGGAGCTTCGAGCCTTGTTGATTATAATCGTGATTTGTATTTTATTTATTTGCATCTGTAGGATGACCCTTTGTCTTCTTTAGATTGCCACGTTGGTAATCATCTTTTTGAGCATGGCATTATTGAATTGTTGATAGGGCGTGGCAGAACGGTTGTCTTGGTGACCAATGGTATAGAGTACTTGCAACGTGCAGACAAGGTAACGGAAAGATGAAATCAAATTTAGTTCACGAGTTGGAATTGATGATAAAAAGTAATCTTTCCTTCTGTGTGGTCGAGTACCTCGACCGGGATTTGGGTTGTAGGCCCAAACAAGGGGAAAAAGAGGGTCGGTCGGTCGATTACCTTTCCTTTCTTTTCTTTTGTCTTTCTTTTTTTGCTATAGACACTTATACGTTTGTTTTAATAGCGCAAAGTATTAACATTATTTATACCCTCTTTTTCTGAAAGATTGTTGTTCTAGAGATGGGTGATTTGATTCACTATGGATCATACCAGGATGTTATTCAGGCTGACCCACATCTGTCCAAAAATTGGGTTCAACCAACATCGCAGCCAGTAGAGGAAAGTGTCGAAGAGTCGAGAAAAGGACGCCATGTTACCAATCGAAAAGTCACTGGACGTGCCCAATATAGGCAACACCAATCAGGTAATCTCTACTGGAAACAGCAGGTCACATGTCGATGATATAAATGAATATTCATAAGTGGATAATGACGTAAGTAAGTCTAGCCAGCGTGCCTAGTACTTTAATAGAAAAGTATCAACATGATCAAAGAACATTATCATATATATATATACCAAGATCCTACAATAATATGATAAAACAATAAACGCTACATTGGCAGGGCGGTTCATCGTGTTATAAGCTATATCGGGTTATTACTAAGGCCAAACAAAATTATTGTATTGGCGTAACCCACCCGATCCTAATTTACCGCTAATAAATAAATTTAAAAAAATTAAAAAACGACCTTTGGTGCTCCTCATCAAAAAGGAATACAGTTCACAGCAAATCTGACGATCGCAACCGTCCTCATAATATTTTGTGATTTATTTGACTCTGTGAGATCAAATTGAACAATTTATAGTATATATACAACAACAAAAATCAAATCCCACTCGCCCTACCTTAATTTTCAATTTTCAATGTCATCTTACGCCAATAGAACATTGACTTGCCTAAAAAAATAAATAACCATAGTTGATTGAAAATCTAGGTTCTCATTCAGGCTCTCAAAGTGACGGAAAACTAATTCAAAAAGAAGAGATGGTTCGAGGTTCCGTGACACTGTCCGTGTATACTTACCTTGCCAGAGCCACACGGTGGACACTTCTGGGTGTTATCGTGGGCTATGCATTTACGCATGGACTGTCGTTCGCAAAAGACCTGTTGCTGTCTTATTGGGCCAAATCGACTGATAGCGGAGCAGATATGTACGAGTCAACTGTAAGTTTGGTGAACAATTTTTATATTGATCTTTACTTACTTTACTTTACTTTAATTAAGATCGTATGCGCACATAACTTATGGCGGATACTATACACGGGTACCCATCTCTCCTGAATCGATCATTTAAGTCTATAAATAGGCACTTTCTAACAATTTGTAGCGTAGTGGACAACTTCATTATTCATCTATGCTTCAAAATTCACTTATTATTTTGTAAAACAGGAGACTGAACATCACCAGACAACGGACTTCATTCGTAGCTATTTCGTATTATCCACTGCGACCATAGGTGCGAGTTTGTTCTCTACACTTGCACACATCATCGCTGCGTATTACGCCGGTCTCAATCTACACAGTAATATGCTTAGTAACATCATACAACTGCCAATGAGGTATGTAGATTTAAGTTTTTACTTTAAGCATAACCCTAACACTGCCATATACCACAATATACCACGACTGGGCACGTTGGTACAACCCGGCGTGGAAGTTTTTCGCTGAAAAAATGGACCCACTTCATACAGTCTGGGCAATACACTGCCCAGACTGTGCTTGGAAGCCGTGGTGTAGCGAGGGATTGGAAGCTCCACGTGCTGGAGGTCCCTGGATCAAATCCCGGGGGGATCGGGGATATTTTGGTCGATTTTCCACGTTGAAGAAAAAAATCTGAAAAAGTGGGGGGTAGAGTTAGGGTTAAAGAAACTGGTTTATTTACCACCGACACAAAGCTTTAACACTTTCCACGCGGCAGGCGTCTGCAAACGACATTCCAAAATGTCATAAAATGTTTCAAAAATGTCAAAATAATTGAATTTCATTACCATATTTGGAATCACCATGAGAAATGCTATAAAAAAAATACAAATATACCTAGTCTATTAATAAGTTCGAAAAACGACTGATTCAGTGTTTGATGCTATTGGACAAAATAATCACCTTTGAGTCCTCATCATGCAACGGTCCACTCAGTATTACACCTGTTCATTTGGTGACAGATGAAATGGAGTTAAGATAGAAAAATCTCAACTTAGGATATTCACAAAAGATCTGGCTGGTAAGAGTGGACCTAATGGTTTTAAAAGTAATATTCCACTCTTTGGAGTCTATTTTATGGTTTTCAATAGGGACATTATCATCATCGGTCGTCCTTGGACGGAACAGTGGAAACAGCTGACACATATTGGTACCATGCAGCTTTATTCATCATGAGCTGCGGAATATCACTTTGGTCAAGACCCATGTCCTTTGCAATGCTGACAGGATAAGTAGTGTTTTTCCTGCCACGGTTAGAATGGCCATATTTATGAGTCCAGAACATCAAGTGGCTGGTCCTTAGTGCAAACGCAGTGCCCTGCAAACTGTAGATGCCTCTTTTCCAGAGTGATTGACAGGGGAGGGATGTCACTATACACCGCTCTGTTTGTTTGGTAAAAAGTACTCTTCGAAGGTAGCTGTGTTTAGCATTCATCAATTCTACCCTCAAACCATTAAGTTACCATCCAGGTTTCTGAGCCATAATAGGACACTTTCAACATGCCTTGAAAAAAAATGATTTTGATGTTTCTATAAAGGTTTGACTTCCAGCTTTTTGTCAAGTTAGTTGCATGCAACCTATGCCTGAGCTTTCCGTCATTTGGAGTAATGTAATGAATCTGGTAGTGACGATCCTAGATACATGAATTCCTTAATGTTATCAAGTTCAGAGCCATTCAGAGTTTGGCCATTTGATTAAGGACATAGCTCGTAATAGTTATACATTCTGACCGACATTTCGTTACATATAGGTTCTTTGATACCAATCCTATAGGAAGAATTATGAACAGGTTCTCCAGTGACATGCAGATGATTGATATGGTAAGTATTGTATATCTTTGTGTCTGCTTGTTTGTTTGTTGCGGTGTATGTAGGGGTGTTTGTTTGTTTGTTTGGGGTGTATGTTAGTTTGTTTGTTTGAGATATTGGACAAATTCAAACGGTTTGTCTGTTTGTTTATTTACAAAGTTGGTTCCTACCCGCACGGACACACGTTTAGGCCCTGATTGGACCAGACTCGAGCAAAATACTTAACATTTAGCCTAAAGCATGCTGGCTATATGGAATTGAAATAGACAAGATGAAGAGAAGAATGGGTGAAACGAGCCACTCCTAACAATGAAATGAATAATGTTACATCCAGCCGTCTGAATTTCTTATGGATCTTTTCAAACACCCCTTTAACTAATTTTATCAGGATATAATGTAACTGTAATTACTTGGGCTAATAACTAAAGGTGAGTTTTCTATATTTTGGATTTGTTCAACAGCTACTAGTTTTAAATTATTTTATTTTATTTTATTTATTTAAGAAAGCCTCGTTGAAGCTTATTTCCAATTGGGGTCCGTTGGATGTGTGAACAGCTACAGACCGGGATGATCCCCTACTCTTTACGAAAGAGTCTGTAACCTTTTAACGTGCTCGGGTATTGCTCTTCCGATGCACGGGACCACCATTTTATGACTTCCGAACCACTGATTTTTCTGCTATTAGGAAATCGTCACAATCACTTCGCTTCATTTACCAGGCTATCCGACACGGCGCACACAATGTATCAGCACTTTAGATTGTAATATCCCCTAACAGCTCCCCAATCTCGCTTGGGTCGACGAGGCAATTGAGACTAAGTACCTTGCCCAAGGATATAAACACGTTGGCTGTAGCGGGGCTAGAACTCACAACCTTTGTATTGTAAGACCGGCATGCTATCCACTAGACCACACGTGCTCTTCAAAAAAAGAAAAATGTCACTGACATAATACCACTAATTGCAAATCGTTTTTGTAATTCACAGAGGCTTTTTCGGTTCCTAGATGCCAGTGTGTATACACTCTGGAGACTGTTCTTCAATTTCGTTGCTATCATTCTTGTCATTCCTGGGCTTGCTCTTGTGGCTGTACTGGTGTGCATCACCTGTTTCCTAGTGCAACGATTCTATATTGGCACATCGAGGTAAGATGACGAAATAAACCAACCCCGCCCGGTGTCATGAATTAGCAAGTTCTATTATTACTTCAGAGTTAATCTAAAGATATTAACTAGAGGTAGATATGTGAAGAATTTCTCATAGGAGAAAAAACAGTTAAGAGTACCTTAAGTTCCTACGAAAAGAGAGGAACAAGAAAACGGGAGTGAGGTATAATGAAAGTAACAATTATAACATTTAACTGAACAACAAGATGTAGATTCGGCTTTATTTATAGAAACCTTTATTATGGTGAACTGGCATCGTGAAAAGTGGTATTCCATGTAGCTTACAACCCGGCAAATTGGAATGTGAACGATGTACACGTGTGACATGTTGAGCTATTTGTTGAAAATGATCGGATAGCCCGGGGGTAGCCTAATAAGAAGGCAAAATACTGACGAAATAATTATAGAAGTTGTTGTACGATACAAAATAAGTAATGGCCGAGTTGTGAACGAAATAGCCCGGACGAGTTACAAATTCAATTGCACTTTGTCTCTATTACAGACAACTGCGTCGACTTGAAAGTGTTTCTAAATCAGCACTGTACACTTACCTGGCAGAAACCTTGGATGGCCTCACAACGATCAGGGCATTTAGGTAATTTGGCTATTCCATTTAAAATCCATACACCCCATATGGAAGACATTACCTTTATTCTCCCCTTGGGGAGTGTGAATTGTAAATGAGGTTGCATGCATGAATGACGCCATTTTAATTCTACACTTCCTGTGTGGAAGATTACGTCATTGTCTTCATAGGGGGTATATGGAATTTCAACTATGTATTCGGGTGTAGTCATTGATTTGTGTATCTATTGCGATAAGTTATCTCAATAAATGATAAATTATTCCATTTTTAAGAACTTTATGTATTAACTCTGAAGGAAGTATTAAACCTAACCCAAAAAGCTTCTGACCAGGGGTTAATATGTAATTTTATTAAATATTTCATTTTAAAAGTCTGAAATGTATACTTAACAACGGAATGATGAAATAAAACAAACTTATGCATTAAATAAAATGGTCAATGGAGGTAATTTATGCTATATATTGCTGCAATGGAAATACCCACATGACTTTCCACCCGGGGTTGATAGTCCCGGGGTAGACCAATCCTTGGTCGACCAACCCTGGGTAGATAGGATTATGGTTATGGTTATGGTTATGGTTAGGATTAGGATTAGGATTAGGTTTTGGGTTAGAAACAGTCCTTGGGTGAACAGTCCCGGGGTTGTTATAGAATGATCCGGACAGTCCCGGGGCTGTTTTAGAATGATCCGGACAGTCCCGATGTTGTTTTAGAATGATCCATCCTTGTTTTTACCTCCCCAACCACCAACCTTCTTAGTGTTTTAATAAATAAATCAGTTGTATCTGTGTACTGCAAAGTATGTCTCTCAACCACTAGACTAGCGAGGGTGAACTGGCCAGGACATGATTTACAGCCCAGAAAAAACCTGTCCGTTGAAATATAAATAAACAATCATTGCTTTAGTCCAATACCTATCTATGACTAACATCATGTTCATACTCTTTTATTTGTCACTGGTTTAGATATCAGAAACAATTCGGTGCCAACTTCAATGCCAGAATTGATACGCATGCAAAAGCCTACTTATACTTGCATACGTCGCATGCATGGCTCAGTATTAGATTAGTAAGTGAATACTTTTCTTCAAGTTATGTTCGTATTAAATTACTGACTTAGGTATTTTGATACTTCCACGCTGCTGAACTATAGTTTGATCAGTTCCAACAGCGAATGAATACAGAAGGACGCACAATCAAACGCACTGTGTATCATATGCGTGACACGTGCATCAAACATATTCCGCGTGCGTGCGTCCATAATCGCGCTAGAACGCATGGGTTACTTTTGCGCGCGAAGAGATAAAAACCAAATATGTCTCGCCAATTTAGAGCTGATCAAACTATAGCTACGGCCAGCAACGTTTGTGTAGTAACATTAGAACACCTTCAAAGGTGATTGCGTCATTTTTATCGCTTGCATGATTCAAACGTACTGGTGTATGTGCATCCGGGGTGGTCATTCGGATACTTTTTAAGTAGGGATGTGCCGCCAGCAAAATTACAATTATAAAATGACCTAGTCAAAATACGAGGGGGTATCAAAAAGTTTTAGAAATCACCCAGAGGTGAAGGAGCCAGAAACTTCATTTTGCCCCTTTCTGTCAACACTTTAAATTATTTGTTGCTGTTTGGGGAATCACGCAATCTGAGGTAATCTGAGAATCAATCAATGGCGGTCAATCTGAGGATCCGTAAAATGGCGGTCTGTGGACAGGTAATACATAGTACGAGAAATGTGTGACTTTGCACAGGGACTTTGTAAAGATGTCTGCAGGATCACATATCAAAATGAAGTTTCTGACTCCTTCACTTCTGGGTGATTTCTAAAACTTGTCGATACCCCCTCGTAAACATCATATGCTGGTATGCCAGAACAGCGACGATATGAAAAGTTAACTGATTATACTCCCTACCTGTTCATTTCCTATAGGACTTCTTAGCCATTGTGTTTGCGTTCGGCGCGTGTTTGTCCATGTTGATATTGGACCATATATCCGGCATAGAGACTTCACTCATTGCTTTAGCTATCACTTACGCCTATAAGGTGAGTAATGGGCTATTCCAGTTGAAATCCATACACCCCTATGGAAGACATGACCTTAATCTTCTACACAGGGAGTGACGATTTCGAATGGAGTGATTCATGCAGGTCAACTCATTTGAAATTCACACTCCCTGTGGGGAAGATAGGTCTTCCACAGAGGGTCTATGGACTTGAATGGAATAGCCTGTTATATTGATTGATTGTACGGTTACATACATATACAACACACACTTCAATAAGATCACTTTATGAATGTTGGTTTTTGACCAATTTAGATCTGTATGATGCACGTAAACGACACTAACGTCAACGAATGTCATCGTTGGGGTATTGTTCACAAAGTGATGAATGACATGAAAGTGAATACAATCATGTGAGTACAATATAATGACTTCGATGTAAACTACCATCTGTGAATCGTTCGCACAGAAGGGACAAAATCATATCGAAAGTGGTATCGAGACCGTATTGAGTACTCGATACGACGGGACAATAATTAAAACAAATGGACCTACGGCACATAATCTCCTGGCCACAGTTCGACATACGTGGGCGCACTTCGATCAGGCTGCGCACGCATGATTGAACTCACAAAATACTGCCAACCAACAACACCAAAGCACCTGATTGGTCAAATTTAAACTGAAGCCTTTTTAACGATCGTCACGCTGCGCCGTATCCACCAACGCAGTGCTCCCGCTGCGACATAACCACCGACGCAGTGGGGCGTGATGGTGCGCGGAAAAGCTCATGAGTTTTTCAGTTCTCACGTTTGAGCACCAACCAATCAGAGCCTTGAGGTCGAGATGACGTAGTGCGCACAACGGATAACCACGGCACCGTTTTGGGGTGAGGTTGAGCAGGCGTACTTTACGCGAGCTCAACCTCATGTGATGTGGGCCCATTACTCGAAGCTCTATTTACATACCGCACCACTTGTCCTTCGTTTTATTTAGATATGGGGTATTATGATGCTCGATACGGTCTCGCTATCTATGTGTATCGAGTATGCGATACGCCGGGACAATAATTAAAACAAATAACCCGAAGCTCTATTAACATACCGCACCACTTGTCCTTCGTTTTATTTAGATAAGGGGTATTATGATGCTCGATACGGTCTCGATATTTTGTCAAATCAATCTCTATAAAAAACAAATCGAGTCTCGATACACTCTCGATAATTGTATCGAGTATATTATGGGGCTGTTCCCTAAGGTCATGGGGTGTATGGATTTTAAATGGAATATCCTATTACTGCTGCAATTTTATCAAACGTTTTGTTTGTTATTCACCTATTCTCAAACTAGGACACGGGTAGTTATAGTTACTTAATGAAGAATTTATCAGAACTGGAACTTGAGATGAATGCGGTAGAAAGAGTCGAGTACTATGCCACACTACCTACGGAAGATTTAAAAGGCAAGATAACAATTTTGTTCATTCATATTTTATATGACGGAGCCGCGAAATCGATACGCTATGCTTCGGAATAAGAATGTCTCTCTTGTACGACGACGTTAGAGAATACATCACTTGTTGGTTGTTGGACAATTACTGATGAATGGACGCAAGTCACATGAGGTTGATCGGACTGCGGCTAGGAGGTCCATACCTAACTGTGACCAGCGGGGGGAAAGGTTGCCATGTCTTAATATTATTAAAAGTGAAATAAACCTCGAATCAATTTTCTTGAGTATTTGAGTGCTGGATAAAACAAAAGATTATTCTAGCGACATCGTAAAATTCTAGAGTAAAAGTCGCTTTTAAGATGAAACACAGCGTACAAAGTTCGCAACTTCCTCATAATTTGACACCTTTAAGTTATGGTAATTAGTTCAACAACGGAACGATGAAATTTAAAAAACTGATGCATTAAATAAAATTGTCAATGGAGGTAATTGGAGCAATGGAAACACAGCGTACATTATTCGCAGCTTCGACTAAAGGATCCAAATATGTCGCCCTCATACTGACCGTTGCATATAATTATGGCTTCAAACGTACAACTACAACCGAAGCACCTTATCTTATAAGAGATAATTGTTTAAAAATTATTCAATTAAATCTCCTTTTAATCATTTTCATACCTAATAGTTACATTTTGTCAGCCATTTTTAAAAAAAATGTAAAAGCGCCCTCTATGGTGAGTTTGTGGCTCAGACTTTTCAAATCAAGTTTCATTTGATTTGTGATTTGATATCAACACTCTTCAGCCTGAAATTAAACATAGGCTTACATTTTTAAAAATTAGCAAAAATAACAACTTAGAGCCAAATTGTCATTACAGTTGTACTTGCCGGTACGCTTCAACGAGTCTCGTGGTTCGAAACCCTCTTACACCCAATGCTGTTAATATCAAATATTCAATATAAATATATACATTCATAAAGTATAAAATCATTATACAGGAGGAGTGATGACGCCCCCAGCAGATTGGCCAAGACAAGGTGCTATTGTATTTGATAATGTATGTGTACGTTATGCTGACGATCTGGAGCCAGTATTGCATAATATCAACTTAACTATCAACCCAAGAGAGAAGGTAATATAAGATGTTTCTGAAAAGTTTATTTCCAAAACGATCGGTTTTTTCTTCAAATCCATGTTGACTTTAAAATAGAACATTGCTTATAATAGTATTTCTTCTACTTAATTTTTTCAATGGGGACAAAGGCCAGGAAATACAACAACAACAAAATAAGCATACACCACACTGATCTTGAAACCATTCTCCTGTGGACTGAGTAGTGAGTCCCTGATTTATTTAGATGTCCTATTCTCCCCAAACGCTAACGCTTATGTAGTTGATTTTCCAAACTTTTAATAATAAAATGATTGTCTTTACAGATAGGAATTTGTGGGCGGACTGGGAGTGGAAAAACATCATTAGTTATGTCTTTATTCAGATGCAATGATGTGTATCAAGGTAACATTAAATAAAATAACAGTATTGATAGAGCGCTGCGAAAGAATTTCCATTTTCTCATTGACATTTAGTTTGCCTGTGACCGCGTGAGCGAGAGCCCTAAAGTAGTACTTTATTATTCAAAAATTTAATGCCCGAGAGTGTGATAGTACAAAGTATATCACGGGGTCAAGTTTGGATTTTTTCCATTGCAGGAGGCGAGGCCAAATGTAATGGAATAATCCAAATTTGACCAAGTGATATAGTTTTACTATTGCACAAGCAAAAGGCATTCAATATTTCATGATATCACATCATCCTTTTCCAGCCTTAATGATAGTAAAAACTATCACATGGTTGAAATCAAGCCTATCATGATATAAAGTTGTTTATTTGATGTGTAGCTCTACCTCAGGGTATTGAGCACTGTCCGTCTTATATTGATACCTTTGTCTTCATTCGTAAGTAATTAGGGCTTCAAGAGTTGACATTAGTACTGGCCGATTTGTTTGGTCATTCGTGACGCGTGATATTACAACATGCCCCAGCACGGTGTTGATGGAATGTTACCGTGAAATCTGATAGAGTTCGCAATTCTAGACCGTATGCATGTTTTGAGACGGGAACGGAATATATATTGTAGAAGGATATGAAGCAATACTTCATGTCTTTTAGAAACACCATTGCTCTTGGTGACACGAACAGTCACTATGATATTAAGAAAAATATTACTCAGTGATGTCACCTCGCGACGATAGTTTTACGAAGAACCCCTACCTTCCCATGCCGTGTATATTTATATTACTCATACTAACAGCCATGGTTTAAGCCTACTATAGTGATCTTCTGGCGTACATGGATTTCCTATCAGTCATTTTTCTTCTGAAAAATGCGGACACTTTGTATTTTCTTCCAGGCACCATTTTCATCGATGGTATAGATATAAGTCAGGTACCATTGAAGACATTGCGTGAGAGGCTCTCTATCATACCACAAGATCCAATCTTGTTCACCGGTACCATAAGGTTAGTGTTATGTCTAAGCTACATCGTTGTGATTGGGATGCTGCGATGACACTTTGCATTTACCCTAACGTTAATGATGACAGTGTATTACTACAGCGACTATCAATGGCAGTTCGGCCCGCCTACCATCATTGCGCCATCATGGATGGAATGTTATATATGGCGTAACTCGTGTTTGATTCGGTACAGCCAGTTTCAAATTAAAACAAACCTCAGCATCATTCAAAGGCACCTTCCTTTGTGTCTCCGTGAAATAGCTGTAGGCGCAACTGCTCAATGCAACATACATCCTAGACTAGATACAAATCGTGTGTTCAAATCTTAGTGACGAGCGGTACCCAAAATCATATCATTGATGGATGGATAACTTTTAGATGGAGTGCATCGAGACATTTAGAAAAAGAATAAACGAAGCCGAGGAGCACTACAACTTGAAGTTAAAATGTATAGTACCGATTTCTTTCAATTCATATTCTCTTGATTTCAGAAACAATCTCGACCCCGAGTGCAGCAAATCTGACAACGAAATTTGGGATGCGTTAGATGTTTCCACACTAACTCCAAACGTTCTTGAACTTGAGGGTGGTCTTGGTAAGCAACTGTTTCTCTGTGAATGATAATCATTTTTTAGGCATTTTGTTTTTAAACTTTCAGAAAATGGTTTCTAAAAATATCTGCTATTTGCGGGGTTTTTTTTTTAAAAATCCAAATTTTAGGGCGTTCTTTTGTCAGGTAGTTGATAAATTATTACATTAGAAACAATTATGGTCCATTTTGCCTTCCTTTTTTCACGATTACCTCGGCTCATGGCTCACTATTCAGAGGAAAGCAAAAGAGAGAATAATTTCATATCACCTTTGTTTTTGTAGATGCTACAATAACTGAAGGAGGTAGTAACTTCAGTATGGGTGAACGACAGCTGTTCTGCTTAGCGAGAGCATACCTTCGCCGGTCACATGTTCTCGTTATGGATGAGTCAACGGCGTCTATCGATGAAGAAACGGTAATATTACGAACAAAAAGTAGCCAAAGAAGATATCCTCCTCAACACAATGATGCCCGACTTCTATCATATGTCCGGTGGGTTTCTGTGTCCAGTACATTTAAAACTTACAACATTAATCGGGGTCTCTAAGAATATCCTGATACAAATAGTTTAATTAATGTGACTTCGATCCAGTCCCAATTTGCCGTAGATATTTCATTGTGTGGCCATATTGTGTACAATACGAGTGGTATTGAACAGACAGCAGAGCAATCACCCGTGGCGAAACCAAGTACTGCTACGCAACGTGAACAATTTGAGTCAGGCGTGATCGTATGGTTTGAGCTGGAGCTGGACTAACCTTACGTTAGTCGAGCAAAGCCGGACTAACCTTACCTTAGTCAAGCTAGGTTGACTAACCTTACCTTAGTCAAAATGGACACCATCTGAACCATCTTAAAGCTAGTCGAGCGACTAACCTAAACTAGTCCAGCGACTAGCCTAAACTAATCCAGCTTAGGACGGACTAACATCAAGCTTGTCGAGCGACTAACGTAAAACTTAATGCTGGACTAGACTAAAGCTAGTCAAAATGAGCACCATCTGGACTAGCTTTAAGTTAGTCAGGCTGACCAATTTAGGTGTTCAGTGTAGAGATCATGAATAAAGATGAGCATATCATAAAGAGTAGCGGAACAGTAACGAGATAAACGGGCTATTTGACAAACAAATGGAATTTTTATTTGACCACGAAGCCTTTGAAATGTAATTTATGTTGTCGTTAATTTTCAGGGAAAAATACTTCACCATGTGTTAGCAACTGCCTTTGCCGAGAGAACTGTCTTATGCATTGCGGTAAGCGATGAGTATTTTAAAATTCCAAGAGCTTTTAAGTATTATATGAACATAAAACAGTATTACCTTTGCTCTCTCCTGGCCATTGAATACAAACCACCGAAATCACAAGAAACATTCTCTAGCTATTATAAATAAATGCCTGCAATTTACATTAAGGCTTTTATATCGTCGTTAATTTTACATAGTGACGTACAGTGAGTTACTTTGGTAGTTTTTGTGATGTATATAACCTATTGTTTTAAAAATTATTTACCAAAGCCAAAAATTGATTAGTTAACTGGTAATCAAAGCATTGATTTGGTGTACAAAAAAGCTAACCATTTTATTGTTTTATCATAGTGATGTACGCACTATACGCCATTGTGTAAAGCCACCGATTATATCTCCAGACATTTTGAGTATTTCGCAGACAATGACTCACACAAACAACTTGCCTATTAGACTTGTAATCCTAAAATTGTGCCCACTAAAGAAAGCATCATTGATAATATCATATACCTGCCCGCTTTAAATAGTCAACATTTAAAGTAAATAATTCAAATCCATTTCCATAAGGGTGATCACTTATTTTCGCGCATTTTCTAAAATATTGTTTTCCTCAGCATCGTATCGACACCATACTGGACTCAAACAGCATCGTTGTCTTGCATGAAGGCAAAGTTGAGGAATTCGATTCTCCGACGAGATTACTGGCCAACAAGGATAGTGCATTCTCACTATTTAAGAACAATACAATGAACAATAAAAATGATGAGTAAATATTCTGTATTCAATGAAGCCACACACTCTTTTTTTGATACGAAAACGTTCTTTTTTTCAACAAAATTGTTGAGGTTTTGTGCTGTTTGCAATGCAATAGCACAATAACAGATGTTTTTAAATAATTGCTGTGATATGGATCTTATCTGATGATAGCAATGTAACATATGGGTGCTATCTACTGAAGAGTGTAACATGAGTGCTATCTACTGACCAAAGCAATGCAATATATGGGTGCTATCTACTGAAGAAAGCAATGTAATATGGGGTCTAGGCCAACAACAAAAAAGTGTTTGTTCGTCCACGTCCGACCGACTGTGTACCTTGGTGCCGACCGGTTTTTTGTGTTTTTTCTATTATTTTTTTAAAACACATTTTTGAGCAATTTAAATGGCCAAACGGACCGTTTTATTCCTGATTTCGTACGCTATAATAAATCTGGTCTTTATAAACACCTTCCCCAATGCACAGTCCCTTGTAACATGATATTTATTGCATGAACTTGGCACCCGCGGGACTATTAAAAGGACTAAATGAAAATGTAATCGCGCGTGTAGTTGATGTCATTTTTATACTAAAAACGCAGTGTGAGAAAATATGAAAACTCTAGTTACGCTTTTTCCCGCATGTTCCCCATTCACTTACAATTCATTACTAATTGCGATACAATGTATATTGACGCGTGCATGGCCGTACCGTGCATCATTCCCTAGGTGAAAGCCTGACAAATCCCGCAAGTATCAAAATAATTCATACTGAATAACAACGCCATCGGGAATGCCATTGGTATTCATAAATAATCATAAAAAACAACCATGATTTTCAGAGAGCGCAGTTGGTCAATCAGAGGCTTAAACCACATCTGTGGAACTGTGCCTTTCGAGATGAGTTGCGAGCACATGTTATTAGCATTACGTCACTCGTACCGTTCCGGAAAATTGAAGTAAAATTTGTGATTGGACAAATTGTTACACGCATGCGTAAGGATAATTTTCGTAGCAATACGTCATTCGTATCAGGTTTCGGAAGAGGCCGAAGGAGAAATCGAATAAAGCCGAAGCACGATGTGTCACACGCATGCGTAAAGGACGATTCTTCATCAATTAAAAGATGGCGACCGTATCGGCCAGCTTCTTCGGAATGTGTTCAATTTAGTCTTCATTTAACGTTTTTAAATGACTTTTTCGGCCAATTTTCCGAGTTATTTATTGGTGGGGTACATCATTGGTATGAATATTTCCCCCGTTCCCGATCTGATCAGGTTTTATCTGACGTTTTTGATTGGTGACGATAGTTGCAGAATTCAGAAACCAATTACTTTTTATCGATATATCGACATGTCGAAGTTTTCTTTTACGACAAACATATCGATACAAAATTTTGTATCGATAACAGCACTACTTTCACGTATATATTTCTAACATAACTTCAACACTACGTTGTTTCACTTTCTGCAAATTTTCAATCATAATAAATGGCGGCGACCGACAACATATTCATTTGGTTAGTTGAACAGTTGTTTTAGGCCTAAGTATTAAAGTACAAATCTAACAAACTCATGAAAAAGAGTTCAATACTATCAAAGTGATGTGTTTTGTGTATTCATGCCGAATTTATATTCCCAAAATTAAAAAAAAAAAATCCGACCTACCGACCCTACTTTTTCGGACCCTCTATGGACAAACAAACAAACAAATTTTTTGGCCCTATCTACTGAAGAAATCCATGTAATATATGGGTGCTATATACTCAAGAAAGCAATGTAATATGGGTGATATCTGCTGAAGAAAGCAGTGTAATCCTTACCCCTAAAAGTACAAAAAAGGAAATCTGTAAACAGATAGAAGTTAATAGGCTTATCTTCCTAAAGAAGGCCTAAACAATTGTAATGATATCACATAATAAGTGGCCGCATATTTGTCTAATTATTGACATTTGTCACAAGAATTTATTTAAACTTATAAATATACCCACCTGTAGGACTTGGTACCGTAACTTATCATCATCACGACAGTGTTATGGCGTTATTTTAAGCAAATTCGCTAAAATCCTTCATACAGACATGTTCCCCGAGTCCTTTGTTTAGGTTCTCTTGATTTCAGAAATGTATTTTTATTTTATTTAGATTTGATATTGTTCTCTATGTCATCTTATTCATATGTCTCTTTCATTGTCACTTTTAAATCCTGCCTTTTTTTGTATTTCTAGTATATTATGCATATTTTCTGAGCTGCATGCATGCATTGAACAAATAGATTGGCCCATCAGACTCTTTGTGGGGTTACCAGATTGATTTCTAATCACTCAGTTCATTAACCTTGTAGATGTCGGTTGGGCTATTGTTCACATTTGCTCTTTTTATACAAAATATAATAGGCGTCATTGTATGATTTCAGGTATTAAATCGATTTCACTGAAACCGCGTTCTGTCAATATTCGTGATTCCAAAGCTATGAAAGGGCAACTTATAGCATATTTCAATAGCGTCTTTCCAAACAATAGACAGCGGATAAAGGAATTGACTCCCAAAGGACGGTCATTTGAATGGACAGTGATGCTACATTTGGTATACGCTCTAACTAAGTTTAGGTACTTAGTTTTGTTTTGCTTAATTGGAGCACACATTTTTAATTTGCCAATAGTGGTAATCCTATCGGGGAGGACAAATACTACACGACTACATGAATCGCAAGCTCCAACACGATGGGCATCACGGAAATAATGTTAATGAGCTACCTTTTCCTGTACCAAAATGTAAAACCACGAGAACAGCGATGATTACGCAACATGTATACATGTACTTTTATATACATCACACTAATGGTATACATATCCATCCGATGTTTAGTTTTCCCGGGTGGTAAAGGGCAAGATAGGTCAACGAACGGTCAACATTTTCCTCAATGTGTTTTTACAGGGGTTACATTCTCAAAATGCTCCGATTTTATCGAACATGGTCTCACATTGTTCGAATGAATACAACAAGCCATATCCGTTGTAGTATAGTGGTACGGTGGGACGTGCCTGTCAATACATGCATAGCTTATTGTTCTGCAGTCCGTGACTCAACTCGCTTTTTCAACCACAGATCCTGGACGGAACTTGTGTTCGATAGCCCTTCAATTAGTCTCCACTTAACGACGATCGATCTTTCAGTCTAGAAAGACTAATTAAATATTGTAAACTACCGCACATTGCACACCGCAAGGCGCGAGGTAGACTATGCTTAACAACAAAAAATCCGTCTCGCATATCCACGTGCATAAGTATATGAAGTCACTATTTTGTTTTGTTTTTTGTTTTTTTGTCAGAAAAAATTGAAAAGAAAAAAGGCTCCTAACTCTTGCCTAAAAGGCAAAACAAGTGTATCAAAGCACATTAAAAAAGAATTTCCGCATTTAGCGTAGCTATTTAGAGAATAATGACTGCGTAATTTGTTTTGAAATCAGAGGTTTTTGTTCTGGTCTGAGGAATTGTCCCGAAGAGGCGTAGCCCATGAGCGACAATTCCGAATGACCAGAACAACAACAGTTGTTAATCAGTCATTATTCTCATTCATCATTTCTGAAAAAGATGCATATTTATCCACATCGTTGACCTGTACGCTGACGATTCAACACTTTTCGCACCCATTAAGTCTACAACCAGCTCTAATGCAGTAGCTGCTAGCCTTAACAGTGATCTAAGCAATGAAAGCGTGGGCTGATAAATGGAAAGTGACGTTTGAGCCTACCAAGTGCAAGACCATGGTAATTTCTAGGAAGAGAAGCCCATCCCAACTTGAACTCTACTTTGGTGACTGCAAGCTACCATCTGCAGACAAACTGGAAATCCTGGGTGTTACCATTGATATCAACATAATCATGATCAAGCTGACTTGGTCCAAACACATCTTGGCTGTCTCAACCAGGGCTGGCCAGAAGCTCGGCGCTCTTCGCAAGGTTGCAAATAAATTGACGGCATTGGGCAGATCTACTGTGTACAAATCACAAGTCCGTAGTGTAATGGAGTATGCTTCTCTAGGCTGGTCTAGCGCTTCACCTACTATCCTAAGCCAGCTTGACAACATCCAAAGGAAGGCACTCAAGATCATTGGAGCTCATGACGCTACTGGTCTATCGCATCTCAGCATCACAAGCCTACTTCACCGGCGACAGGTAGCAGCAGCCACGGTCTTGTACAAAATGCATACCAACCACTGCCCACAAGATTTAGCAGCACTGCTCCCCACACCATATGTTCATCGTCGTGCTACGCGTTCAAGTGTTGCAATGCCAGATCATGCCCTTTCACTGCCACCTGCCAGAAATTGCTGCTTAGACAGAAGTTTCATCCATACAGCTGTTCCACTGTGGAACAGTCGATGTTGTTGGCAACATCCAAGAGGAAGGACTACAATCTTTTAAATGTCGTGTTAACAGACATTTTCTCTCCAACTCTTCAGAGTATGTTGGCTAAGCTCTCTCGATGTATCAATGACCTCCAGATATTATTTTCATCTTATTTTTTTGATGTTATTCTCTATGTTTGGGTGTTAATCCTATTCCTGTCCCACGCCACTTTCATTGGCTTTTTTACTAGCCCAATTGTGTTTACTTGTATTTTTGATTATTTTCTGAGTTGTCAGTTATTGAAACAGTCCAAGTCGGGTCATCTCATCATTAACATTTTAACCATTCAACTAATCAGAAATAAGCTTTAATCGTGTTTCCTCATAACTCTCTAATAAATATTCAGTTTAGGGGCTTGAGGCTTTAATTTGATTGGTCGGTCATTGAGCAAAGCAATCGAACACGCAGTCATTTTGGGCAATTATTAGTAACCTGCGCTCGGCGTGCGCGTTCTCATCTAACGATTATTTTTATTGGAATGCACTTGGTAGTAATGAATTTCTTCTAAAAAAACGCATTTTGCACAGCTATTTTCCCAAATGTATGTGAGACGGACCTTTGTGGGGGCCTGACTGCTGAACGTAATGTAACATGGGTTTAAGTTGGGATATTTGTTTCACAACTCCTACCACATTCACAAACTAATACAGGTTCGAGTCTTGTAAAGAGGAAACGGTCACTCGGATCAATTTGTCATATATTTTTATTTGATTCGCAATAAGAACATACGCAGTATGTCTGCACCGACGACATGTTGTATTTACTAAATTCAAAAGTCATACATCACTATACCCATAAGCCTTTTTGAAGAATAGCATACACAATTGGAGAGGGTAGTATTTAAAATTTTCCACGCGGTAGTAGTTTACACTCTGCAGACGACAATTCCGAAATTTAACAAAATCCTTCAAAATTGTCAAATTGTTAAATTTCATCAGCATATTTGACATCACCATGAGAAATGCATTACAATAAGTACAAACATGCCTAGTATCGATCGGTTCAGTAATCCTTGAGATAGACTTTGAAAGTTGGGAAAGGTTTCTGACAAATCTGTTTTGTATATTGTAAAACTAATAGTAGGCATAGCACAATGCACACACACAGAGTCTGCCACTGGGAGCGTTACACCAGTGAACAACAACATATGAAGAGCTGTGTTGCAAAAAGGCCTATATCCACTTCTACCTGTACTCATTTTGCATTATTGAATGAATGGCTTTTCATTATGTGGAATGTGGCTTGTATTGTTGGTGCCTCAATTGGCGTGCATGGATGCACTAATCCAAGTCATGAAGACAACCATACAATAAGTTGATTAACTAATAATGCAAAATGAGTATCATAAGGAGTGGACTGTAAGCCCTTATGCAAAAAATCTCTTCAATTATAATGGATGCAGCTCCACTTTGAAAAACACCCCTATATAAAATTGATTATCCTCACATTGTGCACTCCCTATAGGACAGTGAGCTTGCCATACATGGTAGGCATGACCTTACACTATATAACCTTGATTCAGGAATAAATACATATCATCAGGTTTTTTAGTTAGGACTGTTTTTACCAATTTTCGAAATTTGCTCTGAACTTGTATATATTGGGCCGATTTAAATTACCTAAACTGCGATATTGTACTAAACACTTCAATCCATTTAGTGATATGCTCAGATTTTGCATCCTTTGAGTGCATAATGTGAGTAAAAGACTGAGAATTTAAATATGGGTATTTATGAAATGGAAAAGCTTGTAATTTCTAAATGCAGCAATAGTTGTCAATAATATTGGATATACATGTTATATATCTATTACCGATGGGGGAAAAAATGTCGGACATTGCTCATTTGCATATTAATGACTTGAATAGATAATTAGCTAATTTGCATATTTAATGAGCTTATGAAACTAAATTATAGTTTAAAAGATGGGTATCATACAGTTAGCCAGTATACCAAGTTTGATTGCAATACACCATTCACATCTGGATTTATAACATTTACGCATATTAATTAGCTGGACTTAGTCATGTTTTGATTGCGGTCAGTGAAACTGGTCAAAATGACCAATTTCAGTATATTTTAGCTTAAGGGGGCTGTGCACCTTCAGGTACAGCCTCCGTAAAACTGCCGTAACTTCTTTATTATCCATTAAATCTATATAAAAGTATATATTTTCTTGCAGAAAAGTGTTCAATGAATCCAACCATGATCATGAAATTGACCATTTTGGGAGAAAATTATAAAAAACACGTTTTTTGACCCATTTTAGGTTAGGAAAAGATAACTCAAAATATATTTTGTTAAATTTTATCATACTAGTTTTATTATATTCCTCATGCAATTCCCTAGGAATCATTTTTTTTTTTTTTTTTTTACTTTATTATTTTTTGAATTACCGAACAAAAAGTGCCAAAAAATATGATTTTTTACCAAAAAGCGTGATTTTCACGATTTTGGAGGTTAAAAAACAGTTTTTTTAGCACTTTTTGGTCTGTAATTCAAAAAATAATAAAGTAAAAAATAAAATAAAAAAATGATTCCTAGGGAATTGCATGAGGAATATAATAAAACTAGTATGACAACATTTAACAAAATATATTTTGAGTTATCTTTTCCAAACCTAAAATGGGTTCAAAAACATGTTTTTTATAATTTTCTCCAAAATGGTCAATTTCATGATCATAGTTGGATTCATTGAACCCTTTCCTGCAAAAAATGTATACTTTTATTAAGATTTAATGAATAATGAAGAAGTTACGGCAGTTTTACGGAGGCTATGCGAAGGTGCACAGCCCCCTTAATGCAATATAATTTTACCATATCTTTTTTATTTAACATAGTATATAGATATTCAATTTTTAAGAAATATTTGTAAATGGTGTTTTGAATGTTACATTATTAACAAATTGAGCTCTCTAAATCCTGAGAATTCTATTTTTGGGCATTGTTACTGTTTTTAGCAGGTTTTCGGCCATTTTCATAGTATTTTAAAACACCGTAACACAAGAACGCATTGACCGATTGTCATAATTATCTTTGGAAAATAAATCTTTCATTGCAATCTTTCATTTGACACCAATTTTGTACATGTCCCAATTATTTGAATTTTATGTGTGCTATGCCTACTAATAGCCGCGTAGAAAGTGTAAAGTTGCATATGAAATAGGTTGCGGTATACTTCACTTTAGGTTAAATCCCTGAAATACAAAGGATGAGTAGTCAAGTGTGAAGATCTTGCCATGCCTCTTAAATGCTTATGGTAGAATATCGAGGTTTCAGCGCGAGAAGGCCTTAACTCAAAAATGCTATTTTGAGATAATCAACTTTCAAATATTTGGGACTCATTACAATACACTGTAGCACCCAACTTATAACTCTAATTGTAGTCAAATTAAGAGTGTTTATGAATTATCTCTTAATGGTTCTGAAAATCTAAGTTATATGGATTATTTGTGTACCAAAATATCAATTTGCCCAAAATTTGAGTTACGGCGTTCTGGCGCTCTGGCGCTCAACCCTCGATATTCACATATCATCATCATAGTACGCTCCTGGTGACCTCTAATCGACCCTAACACCCATGAGATATTATCACAAAAATTAAAAAGTGCTATATATAGCACTTTTTAATATATTTTTTTAGATTGTCAAATACTTTGAAATAAATACCATGTTGGTATGTAATGCGAACCCTTCTCATCTTCGGATGATCTCATTAAAGATGCTTACCCGCAACCCTAACATTACAAACACCACATCCGAAGATAAGAAGGGTTTGCATTACATACCAACATGGTATTTATTTCAAAGAACGGTCCCTAAAGACATCCTGGACTAAAATATATATATATATATTATTTAACTTATAGCCACGGCTACGTGTGAACATCAATATTTTGAATTCACTGTGTTAAAGAGTTAAAAGGCAAGTTTCATAACATGTATGAATGAACAAAATATTATGATTAATTGAAAGATTTCAACGTGCTAAAGCCTATACGGAAAGATTGTCCTAAAGTACTTTTCTGTTAAACATGGATCTTTTCAAGAAATTGCCTTCTTGGAAGACCATTTAAGTGTTTACTTGCAAAATAAAATGAATAAGTAACATTTCATCTTTCACCTCATGAAAATATTCAAACCATTGCACTCATAAACATTCATTATTTGAATACTAATAAACAGAATTTAAGAGATTCAAAGGAGGCTATAATACCAACCATCTTCTACTACCTGGTAGTCACCGAAATTAATTTGTGTAGGTGTTATGCTGCTAGGAGACCGATCCAAGTGTGTACTTAAACCATCATAAAATGCAATGGGTGCACCCAGTACTGTCAATCTAGATAATTTAGGCAAAGCAGCTATACTCTCACAAAGTTGAATCCTGCTATCACAAATTACACATGTATCATCAAGACTGAACATTCTCATATTAACATATGATACATTTGGCATGCGCCTTAACGTATCAGATGCTACCTTCAGAGATGCACAAGTGAGCCGCGTAAACTTTATTTCCTGGATATTGCAAAGTGAATCACCAAGTTTAGATGTCACAAATTGGTGGAATACTGGCTGTGTCTGTGGATGAGAGTTGTGAATGCTCAATTTATCAAACATAATGAGATCAACAAATGGCTCAATTAGAGCCTCGTGGTTAATTTGATCACATTCATTCAATAAATTGAGCACAGGAAGTATATTGTATTTTATAGTGCTACCACTAGCTCTAGTTATTGAACGAGGTACACCAATATTTATCTCACCATCGTTATTCGTAGTGCCATCTCTAACACAACAAGCTATTGCATGTTTGATAACATTAACAGCTGTAGTATTGCCTGGGAATTTACTGCAAAGTCCACAACAAAATACCAACACTTCTTGCTTACGTAACACCGCATTCCAACTATCTAGAGAGTTCAGAAACTTATTTAATTCATCGGGATTGTTGACTAAGAAAAATGCGGCACAAAATTCTTGAAAAGATTTATGAAAGAATGATACCGACTTAGCATTACTTGATACGTTATGCCTTGAAAAAGTTGACTTTTCCTCAATTAAGAGCCCTAATTTTAAGCCTATGACAGCTACAGAAGTTTGCATTTGACTCTTTTCAAACACTAGTGTTTCTTCCGTAGGCAAGAGACCCTTAAATGCGATATCTCCCAGATTTTGGAGTGCAATATTCTTTTTACGTTCCACCTTTGTTGCATCCTCATCTCTATGAACATTAAATCGGTCACAATACCTGGCCCAAATTGCAGAAACAAACATAGAGTACAGCTCTGTTCGATATTTGGGTAAACTTTTCATTTTCGGATCGCTCCACATCCAGCAAATTAACATGAGCATAACGGGTATCTTAGCTAAATTTTCAAGGGTATCAGATGTTTCCAAATGCTCAATTAATCTCTCTGCCATATTGAGGTCTCCAATTTTGTCTTCATCCTGAAAGAACTTTCTGATGTATTCAGTCACCTTTCCACCAGAGAATCCTTTCAGATTTACGCTGGTGTATAATTGAGATTGAACTTTTCCTAATGATCTGTATGGTCTAGATGTTACTATGACACAACTTGATGGTTGTTTTTTACCGATAAGTAAATTTTCTATGTCATGTTCGGCTTTTTTTACCTTCGATTTGTCAAGATCTACAGGACCTAAAACTGACTCATCCCAACCATCAAGCAATATTAATATTTTGGATGGGTTTGATTTTATATAATTCTGCAAATCACAAACATTTACATCTGTTTCCGGCATCTGTTGGAATATTTCGCCTAACAAACTACAATCAGTATCTTGTTCTTCTTCAGAAGTACCCCTTCTTAAGCAATGCCTTTGATTATTACAAGAATGTAGATTTCTCATTCTGAGATGGAATACTAGCTCAAATTGTGCACGTAACTGATGATCCTGTGACCAGGAATAAGCTATTCTGGACATCAGGCTTGTCTTACCACTACCTGCATCACCTAGGATTAGAACCCTTGTGGAAAACCTATCTTTATTAGTTGAGTGTTTTATATTTACTAAGTCTTCATAGTTAACCATCTTCTCTTTTTTTGTTGCCAGTTCCAGATCGACGAATATATCATCAATATGCTTCATCTCATGATCTTCTAACCAAGGTAACAGAGGAAGCTGTCCCATTTCAGCCGCGTAGTACTCCTTAAGCTCATCTCTGAAGGTTTTAAGGGTTACCGGAAATGACGACTCGATATAACCTGATGATAAAGTAAGCACAATCAATCACGACATTAAGTGAAATGTTTCAACCATGGTAGTAATAGGTTAATGCATGACCGTAAATATTTGGTATATAATTGAATGAATATCAGTTCATGGTAGACTATCCATTCAGAAATATGATACAATAATGCAATAAAGTGCATTGCGTATGGCTGACATAGTAGCTTTCCCTGTAGTTTATCAATCAATCAACTTCTTGAGGCTATTGTAGAAAGTGTAATTATAGATCGTCAATAGAGGGGATGAGTATCTCCCGGAATATCTCTATTGAAATGTTGTGTGGAGATGATCTGTGTCTGTTTGCTCACACCTGTATGACTGGCATGTTTGAAAAGCCCGGTAAAATCATGTCTACAAAGAGTCAAGAAAACCCTATTCCAATACCCAGGTGGGCATTAATTTGCGCCAAAGTTAGCTATCAATAGCCCAAAACTCATCAGACCCTCACAGTTCGTAACTTACATGGCTCCTCCGTTCCCTTCTTCTTAGGTGATGGACCATCAAAGGCTAAGATAAAGACAAAATGACATGCATTCTATTCAAAAAGAAATATATTATGGATACCAAAATTGGATTATTGTAATCTTGCATCTTTTGAAGATAGCTCATATTAATATATGGTGAAACTGTTTTATACAAGATTCTGTTGACACTGCTAGGCAGGCAAGCTTTTGTTTGCTTGGATGCTGTGACGTTACAGGTGACATCGTCTAGGGCGTGTCAAAAATGTGTCCCATGTGAAACATGATTTTTTTTTTCCATGAAAATATATATAAATTAGATGTGAAGTTCTATTAATAATGAAAATCATGTTCAGCAATCTTTGTCTCTTTCCATTTCGAAGCCTTCGTTATCAAATTATCAGTTCGGTACGATTACCTCTTCTGGAAGCTTTCCTTTTCGGGAAGTATTACCCATAACCCCTTGAAAAAATATAATACTCGTGGACGTCGTAGTAATCATCAATCATAGTAATCATACCAAAAATACCGATTTATTTATTTCAACCAAAGATGTTGGATCTATCAAACATTGACGATCAGTAACTGTACGCCTAACATTTTTTGTTTCCTTCGACAGATTTTTACATATTTTAAACACTGTTATCGGTTATCCCCTGTTTGTTTATGCAATACGGACAAATATCTATGGTTTGTTTCCAACATCGGCTTTAGAAGCAAACCATAGATATTTTCCGTAGTGCATGAGAACAAACAGGGGGTAACGAACTTATCATTTAGTAGACATGAATGCATTTTAAAAGTAAATGAGGAATAAACTTAAACATCTCGAAACCCTAAACACTTGTAACAACTAAAACCATTGTTGTCAATTCACCTACCTACCCCAATTCACCACACTGCCTCCTCACCCCAAGATATCTAGCACTTAGATAACTTGGAACCTTAAACACTGGGAACCACCAAAATGACATTGGGAACCACTAAAAATAATATTTTTGTTCAGCATCATCGCCACTTTATGCATCCCAGCCCATCAAATATATTCAGAGATGGAAATGCTCATACACCATTCGATCTCAGGTTACCCAACCTCATGATGCCTAACCTAACATGTATTGCCAACTTAACTCGAACCCAAAACACTGGGAACCACCCAAATTATACAGAACCACCTCACCCTCGTTCACCACACCGCTCATCCAACCCCAACATACATTGAGTACAACTTAAACAACTTAGAACCCAAAACACTGGGAACCACATAAATGATTCTGGGAACCAAAAAATAAAAAACAGGTCAACCCCACATCCCCTATACCCAGCCCCCAATCCACATCCATAACCCAACACGGTCACCCTTCTCACTATCTCTATCCTCTAAAAATGATAATGGTTCAATCCAAACCTTGAATTAACCAATCAGAGCTGTGATAGCATTACTAGACTAATACGGGCTCATATCAGTCATACCGAGATACAGAGTAATGATAAATTACTCTGGTAATACGGGAAAATATTCATTGGGACATTAACCAATCGCATTTTAGCATTCATGTCTCTACTATCATCATTGAAATCACGCATGCAGTTTTCCAGTTGAAAAGTCCAACTCGTGTTACTAAATCATATCTCGAGAGCTAGGTGGTGAAATTTAATGTGATCAAGTGTATTTAATAATTAGGGCTTACCAACGGTTATTTTTTGTTTGAAAACACAAATACATGGGGTGTATTTTTAGTTAATTTTGTTCCTCATGGGACCTTTTTATGATACGCCCTGTATAGTGTCTAAAAATGACTACATCACACCAGACAGGTGTTGCATTATATTTCTTAACACCTCCAACACATGTTGTATATTGATTGTAATTTGGTTCCGTCTATGTTTAGTTGCATATCATTGTTTCAACACCGTTCATATTAAATTGTTTATCTTGTGTATTTCGTCTTTATGAGAGTTCAAATTGTACGAATATTCCAGTTTACTTACCCGTTACCCATTTTAGTTTCAGTGTATCCAATGAATGTTTGCAATCTGGACACTTCTCTATAGCCTCTATCAATGCGCTCCTGGTAGCTTCCTCTCCCTTTCTATTACGCCAAATATTAATGATATTCTGTGCCTGTTTCTCAGGACTATGAATATCTCTTAGTTTGGCGTTTTCAATGTCCTTATCTTCAAGACCAAGTCGAATGTACACATTATAGAGGTGAGCAAGTTTGAAAATGTCCACAATGTCAAGAACATCTAGTTCAGAAAGCACTGTATGAAGTATAAGAACAGTAAAATACAACAAAAAACAAAAGAATTACGATGTAATTCTGTATTAGGTTCTAATGTCATTGATCTAGTCATACCATATAAATATTAATATAATCATTTTTTTTAAACGATGTAACCATTCGGACAAAGAGTGAAATGTTGCTCGTAAGCGCTGTTCTATCTATGGTCAATGTGCGTACACCTAATGTGATTATAATATTCATTATTAAAAGTAATCAATAACCATTTCGTAATATATAGAAAATACAGTTATATTTATATAAGGCATTTTCGAACACTCCATACATACTCTGTTATGAAAATCTTGAAGAAAAATGAAAAGGGGCAATACATTGCACAAGAAACCCTTTGAAAAAACAATTTCGCTCTATGAACTCCCTCTTAAAAGTGCTAACTCTCATTATAATTCTCTAGGTGTTTTGGAGTTAGTTGAAGGTTGATGTTGTCATCGTCGTCGTCGTTATAATGCCTCAGGATCAAGCCAGGATCAAGCCAGCCAGGTAAATAACAAAACAATATTTATAACCAAAAGGATTATATTGATTGTATAGAAAACTAGATATACGTGTAAGTTACCTTGGTCCCAAGATGCTTCGGTTTCAGCCATGGCTGTTGCAGGACTACAGGCCATGTTGCACTGGGATTTTGTATATCTGAAAAATGAAAGTGATGGGTATTTTAGTTAGCTATTAAATTGTAAGGTGGGTTACAATTTAAGCCAATGGTCTTTTACAAATATCTGAAACCCTTAGAACTGGTGTTTAAATGTCATATTGTTTTTATTCCAATGTTCGATCTAACTGAAATTTCTTTACTATACCAACAAACACAGAGTATATACTGGTGTTCAAATTTAGAAGTGCCATGCTGGGTAGGGAGAGAATTATCAGTTAATGGGGGAATGGTAGCACGTACTATATCTCGTAGGTTGCGAGGGCGTCTGTAGGCCAGGATGGGTATATCAGGAACAGCACGACGAAGACGGTCTGATGTGTGGAGAATGTGGTGGTTAGTGTTGGTGATGTGACGTAGAGGAGGAAGGTTAGGATGAAATGTGGTAAGAAGGGGAAGTAGAATGTAGAGTGTGTGGAGTCCAGTATGTTGGTGAGACCAAAACCTCACTGAAGAAGCGCTTCTATGGACACAGATCGACGGTCAACACCAACAAGCCACATGTCGGACACCACTTTAACCTCCCCAACCACACTATATCTGATATGATCTTACAGGGCATTGAATCTTTAGGTAGCCGTTCAGAAGTGGTACGTCTCAGTAGAGAGAAGCTATGGATGAAGCGTCTTCTCACCATTCAGCCCCATGGCCTAAACATCCAGGAAGGGAACGATTAGACTCAACATCCCCCCCCCCCCCCCACCTCCTCCATTTGTATCTGATTAATCTATCACTTTTTTACCCATTTGTTTTTCTCCCCTCTTTCTTCACTTTATTTTTCATTTTTTTCATTTCTTGTTATGTGTGATACTTTGTTTTCATTTTCAACATTGTCTCCTATGCACAGTAATTTTCATTACTCGTTCCAGTGCATTTCCATTATTTGTTACCACGGGCCTAGACCTACTCCCACTTTGTTTTTTCTTGTTTTCTCATGCAGTCCTTTTACATTTCCATCCATTTTTATTGTTTATTTGTAGTCATCAATCAACATTATGGATTTTACTCACCATTTTTTTATATCCCATTTGCCTTTTACTTTTTAATCTCCCCTTTGTCTATGTCATCCTTTTGTAACATTATCCACTTCATCAATCAGCTGTCAAGTTTGATATACCTTCCCCTATTCATCAATCTGTCACTTTGACCCCACTGTTTTACATTATCACTTGTCATTTCCTGCCCATTGTTCCTCTGTCTCTATATGTTGTGTATGTTGTATTCTGCCATTTTATCTTCGATAAAGATGCTGTTAGAATCGAAACGTCAGGTCCTCTTATATTTATTACATTTACTTACACAGGCTATTTTTTGTGGTTAAGCATTTTGCATTCAGCTTTTACATTATATAATGGAACGGCTGGGTCACGTGATTGGAAGATCGGTCTCAGATGGATCGACTATAAGCATTGTGTTAATATAAATATGAGTTATTTAATAGGCTTAAGATTAGTATACTTGCAATAATATAATGTAAAAGCTGAATGCAAAATGCTTAACCACAAAAAATATGACAATTTGACTGGGAGAGGAGGCTATTTTCTGACGAAATTATCGATGTAATCTATGGTTTGAATTAAAATGGCCATAATAGAAAATGATTATGTTTAACACATACACTTTATCATTGAAATCCAGGTAGTACCATGATATTATGTTTAATTTGAGTACCTACTCAATTTCTAATAATATTGACCGATGCTTATACCATTTTGCCAGTCTGTTTGTGAAATATGTTTGTAATTTCTGGCTGCGTATCCCTTGATGTTATCACAAATAATTTCATCCGGATTTAAATCGCAGTGATTGTGGTAGTCTGATTATTTCATGTCCATTCTCTTTTGCAAGTCGTCAGTTTTGAAATTCTGTGATTTGTGTCAGTCCTTCCTTAATGACATCATAAAGTTGAGGTCTTGAGGAATCTTCAATGAAGATTATGTTTAGTTAGTCATTCCTGCCTTTCAGCTTTTAATTAAACTACTTGATGTTGATATTTCGCTCTTAACGCTGCATAGTATATCCATGATGAGTTTCAGGAATGTTTGGAAAAGGTTTTTACTTCTTACTTTTACTAAAAATTACAAGATGGCAAATAAAAAATTATTGTGGCCTCCTGCGCTGTGATAAATATTTTAAGTTCATTAGTTTCGATCGTTTTCAGCTTTGTGTTTTTATTCATATGCCAAAATCACAGGTGACGATTTCAAAGCCTTTTGATTTCATATAATACGCAAATGGTTCGATATTTGGCTCTCTTTGAATGGTACACTAAACATAGCTGCTACGTGTGTATATTATTGCATAAGGCAGCTTAATTGTTTCAATTCACATTATAGATGAGGTTCGACCGGAGGTTGGAATAAAACGGGATCCTTCGACAACTAGCGAACATACGCCAGAAGACCGTACATCTTATTTTTGCTCATCACCCCTGCCCATCCAAGCACCAAAGACCGCTTTTCGATGAATTCACTATATCACTAGTGTTTAAACGTCATGTTATGTTTATCAGTCATTTATCTTAGCCCAAAAGGCATACACACCATTACATACCTTTACTGTACCCCGGACTATATGCACCACATTAAAAGCAACTCACCAGGTAATAAATACGTTCCAGAACTATATGTAAAAGTATTAAGTTTAGATACAGTTCTCCTCTTTAATAAGCTATACTCGTATTACACATAAAGAGTGACTGATGATATTAACACAGCTGTGTCCAAAACCACTGATCAAATTCCGTTTTTCTGTTGGTTCTTCTACACGCAAGCTTGGTGAATCAATAAGTAGGTAGATTATCGATTATTGATAGGTTGGGGAAAAGATGAAGGAACACCCCTGTAGAACGTATTTATTACCTGGTCAGTTACTTTTTGTGTGGAGGACTGTTAAACACATGGTTGAATACTGGTGTTCAAACGTCATAGTGGTCAAAAGTCACAAACTGGTCCAAAAAAATGTTTCACTTCTAATAATGTTGAGGAATGCACCAAATCTGATTAAACGGGACAAAATTTAAGTTTTACATACTTAATGAGCCACAAACTATATATCGTTGGAAAGCTTATGATTCAAGGTTTTTCATTTTAAATTATTTAAATTATACAGGGTGTGTAAAATTTGTATAGGGTGGAACATAAAAAGTTGATCGTTTTTGCTCCTCACAAAATATTTTGATAGTTTGTATAATTCAAGGGTTTAGCTGAAGATAGTCACCAAAATCAGAACAACCGCAGAAGGTGCTACCAAATTTGCTAAGAATCACTTGCCCAAAATGTTCACAGGAAAAGTACAGGGTGTCTAAAATGATGATGAAATAATGCATAAAATGAAGGTTTGTATATAATATTCTATACAATTAAGTTAGCATGGACTATTTAATTTAAAAGAAAATGGTTATAAAATAAAATGGTTATCAAAATGAACTACACGAATATCGTTAAAGTTCCTTTTATTTTAAATACAGGGTGGTCCAAAATAGGTATAAATAGCAAAATTTTCATAAATCTATGAACAATTCTGTGAAGAAACACTTCTGGCTTTTTTAGTTAAATGTTTTACTACCCAGGGTAGAAAAGGACCGAAGAGTCGCACAAATGAAATAGAGAGACTGCGATTTGGCCATTGTTTAATCAATAAAATGAATAAAACTGTGTGTTTTTTACATTAAAACACTCCCTGAATTGAACATCATAGTCTAGTAGAGAATGTCTAGATAACAATTCAATATTAGTATTCATAGTAGCAGGTACATGTTATTAACACATATGAGAAGTTTGAAAACTTTCCTATGTATAATTTTAAAATGGCATCAATTTCAAAAGTTCTAGTTTTCCACTATTTTGTGTAGAAACCTATGGGCGCCTCATCCACCGGCTCCTCATCCACCGGTCCCACCCTTGACTCACTCGACGTTTAGATTGATAACTTCACTGTTGCTAAACATGTGGCTTTAATTCTTTTTTTATTCGGTAGCTGGATAAATTGTCTTTAATATGATACCAAAAATGTTATGTTTTTTTGACAACTTCTATTTAAAATAGAGACACGTATCACGATTTTAAGGGTTTTTTGAAACGATCCCACCTTATTTGATATACCTATTAGTGACCTGTGACCTAGTGTGCAATTTCAATGATCAATTTCAAGTCCTTAAGGATACAATATTATTAATAAAATAGCAAGATCTTTCTGTCGATGTTTGTCCGCCCGTCAGCCTTGCTGCTGTCCAGCATGCCAGACGTTTTTAAACAATGTCCACGCGGCTATAGACGTTATTCGTAATTGGCGCACTTACGTCAAAAGAGGGCCGTGCTATCCAACTGAGCATGCTCAGAGCAATAAGTGCTCCGAAACAAAGCTAGTTATATAGGGTCACGCGTTATGAACTCGCCTCCCAATAGAGTGGTGCCGTTACATTTGTTAGCTTCATGCTGTCATTTTCCTCAAATATTTTTAAAACCTCAAAAGCTATCTCAACAAAGTTGGTATTATTTTAAAGCCCTAACAACAAGCTATCTGCCTGCCAAATGGCAATGGTATAGCTAATACAGAAAGGGAGATACAGCTGTTTGATGTTTGGGGACCAGTGGTGCTGGATGGGGTGCCGCCGGAAGGGGTGCCGCCTGTACAAACTCAATGGGGATAATCCCATGCTTTGTTATTTTTACAATAACTAGTCATCCCCTAATGTTACAAACACCATTTTAGTCCCATTTCAAAGGATATTTAGTAGTCTTTAAGTATGTGGTTCAACTATGTGTAACAACTAATTAATTATGGATAAGACAATGATCATCAGCTTTCTTCCTATTCGCTACACAGTCAACATGAATAATCAGCCTCAATTTACCGGATTTATAAAAATGACTATAACAGAAAAAGTTTTCAACCTATGATAGCAAAAGTATACATTTTTGGAAAGCTTGTAACTAGAGGAATTCAGAAATGCAGTTTATATCAGGGAAGGGTTCATCCTTAAACAAATATTTCTGACAATTCTAAAAATATATAAAATAAAAATTGGAGATATTCACTAGCCGGTATAATTACCATACCGACGTAGTAACTTTGACAATTATATATCATCTACTGGGTAATTTCATGAGTAATTCAAATATGTATAAAAAAAATGATAGGGGTAGGTATAAAATATATATGGATCTCAAATTAAAATTAAAAACTCTAATATTTTTCCGAACATTTCCGATCATACCATTTTAGTTTCCTCATGCAATTTCCCTTCAGAAAATGTATACTTTTACTACCACAGGGGGTATACAAGCAAATATAAATGTGTAAAGTTAAAATCATGTCGCGAAAGCCAAAATCCGTGTGTAACGCGAAAGGAGGCGAGCTTAAAACACACGACCATAGACGAGAGCGATGTCGTTTTTCAATGTGGTGAACTTTGCACTAATCATAAAAAAATCTTCATACTTCTGAGCTGTTTAATATTTCACCTTATTACATTCGTGAAATAAACTTGAACGTATAAACTATCTATTCCACTAGTTTGAAATGAAATGTTTGCTGGTAACTGACACTATCTAGGAAAATGTCGAAGTTCACAGTACATTATATTGCAGTAAAATTACGAGATTGCATCGAGTATGTCTCCCTCCTTGACATGAAATCGCCAATTACGAATACCGTCTATTAGTTTTACCACATACACAACAGATTTTTCAGTAACCTTTCCCACATTTCAAAGTCGACCTCGGGATTACTGAACCAATACTAGGCATGTTTGTACTTCATTTAATGCATTTCTCATTATTATTTCAAATATGAAATTCAATAATTGTGACATTTTTGAAACATGTTGTGACATTTTGGAATGTCGTCTGCAGACGTCTGCCGCATGGAAAGTGTTAAGGATACAAACTAATAAAATAACAAGAACTTTCTGTCGATGTCTGTCCGTCCGTCAGCCTTGCAGCTGTCCCTACGTTTTAATCTAGTACTAGACAAGGAATTGTGTCGCGTCAAGCGAAGATCCGGGGCTCAACTCTATCCGGGGCTGCATCCCTTATACAGAGCCTGTTTGTTACAGTATCAATAGTTAGAGATTGTACATACCTTTCTTCTTCCTCTCAATTCTTCTGGGTATTCGTGGCTTTTGGATTCCTTTGTGGGTGATAGGTTACATCCAAAATATCTATCAGCATAATAATATATGTAGCAAAACAATATCAACAACGACACTAGTCTCTATGCAGGCCGCGCCCTATTATGATGGCAATCGAATGTTCTAGATTGTTGATGCACCTGGTGCGTCATGCGCAGAAACACATGATCAGTCCACAGAATGACACCGGGAGTGACTATATACACTCCCGTCTTGTAGCGATTTTCTATAGACTATATACACGACGGCTAATAAATCCTCGTAAATTCTCGCGTGATTCATGTTCAGAGGGTTTGCGACTGCGGGAAAGACGGTAAGACCGTCGTGTACGAGATAGACTTGGGACCAGTCCTTGTGACTTCACTTCTTGTTGTCCTTTTCGAGTCCTCATACTTTTTACTTGCTTCGGGAGAGCCCGAGGGCCGAGGGAGGGTGGGTGCCGGTGCCGGATGGGTGGATGTTTGGTCAAGTGAAGCTAACATTGTCCTATAAATAATCTAATTTATTAAAATAAATTAATTACTATTTTAGGTGCGCTGTGAAAAGCAGAATTGTGTGGCTTGAGACTAAAATACGGTAAAAAAACCCTACCCCCAAAAAAACACACACCTATTTTAGACTTAAACTGCGGCTCACACAATGTACGTGACATTAGGTCTATAATATACTAGTCGTGACAACATTGAACACATGTAGTAGTGAATGGAGTGATGATATCGAATTCCTTTGTGTACAACGGAAATGATGTTGAAGTTTATTGAATTAATTGTGTAACAATCGATTATTTTGCTTAGAGCTTTTAAAATTATAAGGCCATATAAAAGTAAACATGTTTAGCGTCCCCGCCCCTCATATTTTTTGACTTGCTTCAATTTTCTTCATTTACGGTAATTTCATAACCTTTTTGTTCAGAGAGTTTCAGAGTTTGAGATTGTTTGCTTCCACATCCGATCGTTTAGGCCCGGGCGTTTAGCCTCCAATACACCCTAACTAGATAGGCCGGGGAAAGATCAGTGTGTTTTAGGGAGGCGTAAGAATAATCAACATAGTAGGAGGGTAATAAAATTAATCGCTTTCGTTGGGGGGGGGGGGGCAAAAAAGTGACGACGATAAGAACATTTTTGGGACACCTTCCCCCCTCCCCCCATACAAAAGAAAATAAAACAGCCCCTTTTTATAAAGCATTTTAAAACAAGTTCTGTAGTGACCAACCCCTTTAAACCACAACCTATTTGATAGAGGCCTAGCTCCTCCTCAAGGTTCTCACAGGTTTATTAAAATCGCTTATTTCCCGGCGAATTTGTACTAAAAGTTTTTTAAAAGGCCTCCTCCTATTTGTTTTAGAACGTCCCTACGTTAAACATGTTCTAATATTTGTATTTGCCTAATTTTATCCACACATCAGCAATAGCACACTGCCCACTTGAGCTTCTATATCGCTACACGACTGTCTATCGTCATGTATCACTCGATTTATAGCATTCAGGTTGAAGACCGTCGTGTACATAGTCTGTGCAATTTCGCTACACGACAGTCTTTTATACTAAATTTGCATCTGCGCATGCGTTAACGACTGTCGTGTATATAGTCTGCGCAATTAAGCTACACGACAGTCTTGTATATAGTTTCGGCCAATGACACCATCTGATTGGTTGTCACTGATTTCGCACGCAAACAAATATATGGGAATTCACCAGATGTCTATATGACGCTTATGCATTGTTGAAAGCTCTAAACATAACATGTTACTTGTGAAATAATGATCGTTATCAGGTTTTTTTTATCACGTATGAATAAAAATGGGATGTCGAAAACAAGTTCAAACAATTTGACGAAAAATTCGGCGATGCTGTGCAGCTTGTGTTCGCAACTCAATTAATATTGATAAACCTCTAGTTTCACGTAAGTTTCACCTTAAAAGGGCATTAAGAGATTGCCGAGAAAAAATGAAATTTGAAGAAAAAAATGAGTTGTTTCAATAGATAAGGTATGTATATAGGAACCCTGAATGGTACTAATGCATGGAGAAATGGCTGAATAATAGCGCCAGATAGATATTCAGTTGAATCAATTTATGTGGTGAGTGGTGCTGATAATTTCGATGTGATCTATATCAAAATTACCAATACCAAATCGTAAAGTTTTAAATGATAGACAGCGAATTAAGGTGCAAGTTAATAATTATATGCCCTACATGTAGTATTACGTAGGTGCAAAATACTTTATTACCAGGAAATAGAGCGCCCTCCTATACGTATCTCTCAATGCCCCTTTAACGCTGCATAACAATCAATTATTAATGTTCATCTTGAATTCTGAAGTAAATTATAAGATTTATAGATAATAAACGCTGGTTCAAATCAGACTGCTTGCATCAATCCATTCAGAAACCCAATGTACTTTTGGTGTAAGTGCTCCTAGATAATGTAACCAATTATCATGAAATTCAAAAACAAGTATGAAATTTTAATATGCCATGTTTCATAAAAATACCATCACTTTATCAACCATAAAGGGGAATGAAGAACGGTCCGGCCATACTTCGACATTATTTCATGATAGGTTAACGTGTATATTCTAATTAAAGGTTTCCAGAATACGTAACGTGGTTGTAGAGGTGCAGAACTGAAACTGCAGTTGCTAGAACCACAATTCGTAATGATCTCCTAACGTTTGATATCGCTTGGTAGGCCTATTGTTAGTTATCATGAGGAATACTTTACGCTTCATATGGTCCCCTTTTAGCTTGCTTAAATTAAGATGATAGATGCCAATTTTACACATATTCTGGTATATAAATTTAATCGATATTAGTGGATCCTGTCGGCACGAAAGTTGTGTAAATAAGATACAATCAAGCTTTATTGAAGGTAGGCATAGATTCGGTGATTTTTCTGGATTTTATTTATAAATTCATGTTAAACAAACACAAATCTCTGATCTTTTCACTCCAACTATATTGTAGACAGGGAAAAACACTTTATTTTGACAAATTTCTACATGTTCTCTAAAATATTAATTCTTAAAGAGATACTCAACTGACCACCATGAACTAGCCTTGGTTCAATCAAGGCACCTTCCACACCACCCCACCCTTGATTCCCACAAACCCCACCCCACCCTGACTCCCACAAACCAGATAACCAACCCACCCCCGACTCCCAACCACCACACGCCAACCCCAACTGCCACACACCCCAACCCCATCCCACCCTGACTTGCATATTTAGATTATATTGACCAGCTATCGATTGATCCGCTCGCTGCAAAGGCCTAGAAACGATTTGGCTAGGGTTTCAGTGCAATAAAAATGCTGGCTTGGTTTTATTGCAATTTATTGATTTGCTAATCAAAGTAAACATAGGCACACACACTACTATTGTGTTCGCATAAGCCAGCCACTAACTGAGCACCCGAGCATACCCCTACTCAGACCGGTTGCTACGAGCTCTGCTTGATTGTACACCCAATGAAGACTCCACCCTAATATTTGCATCATAGTGCACGTTCACACACACACTTCCCTGCATCAATACAATACCGAGTGTTTGGCCCTAGTAACAGAGTACATTAGCCGCCGCTTCAACGTGTTTTGAGCAAATTAGTGCTGTACAATTTTGTCATGCGACCGGCCCCTTCCTTCTGGTTTAAAGTTACCATGTAGGAAAGCATTACAAACAGCACAAAACCTCAATTTTGTAAAACAATGAGGGCGCTTTCCCATCCAAAAAGACTGAGTCTGCCTTCAATGAATATATAATATTTTATTCATCATTTTTGTTCTTCATTGTATTGTTTTTAAATTGTGAGAATGCACTATCCTTGTTGGCCAGTAATCTCGTCGGAGAATCGTATTCCACAACGTTGCCTTCATGTAAGACAACAATGTTGTTTGAGTCCAGTATGGTGTCGATACGATGCTGAGGAAAACAAATGATTAGAAAATCCGCGAAAATAAGGGATCACTCTAATGAAAATGGGTTTGAATTAGTTAACGTTAAATGTTGGACTATAAACCGGGGTTCAGGAGGCAGGTATGTGATATTACCAATGATGCTTTAGTGGGTACAATTATAGTATTTAGTATAATAGGCCAGCTGTGAGTCACTGTACTGTGGGAAAAACCCAAAATATCTGGAGATATCGTCGGTGGCGTATAGTGTGCACATCAATGTGTTAAAACAAAAACGTAATTAGCTTGTTTGTGCACAAAATCAATGTTTTGATTACCAATTAACTAATAAATGTTTGGCTTTGCTCTGGAACGTTGTAAAAATAATTAAGAATACGGTATTTAATAGGTTATACGTCACAAAAAACAACCACAAGTTTACCGTACGTCACTATGTAATACAACCGACAATACGCCACTATGTAAAACCACCGACGATATAAAAACCTTAATGTAAAATGCAGGTATTCAATTATAATAGCTACAGAATGTTTCTTGTGATTTCAGTGGTTTGTATTCAATGGCCAGGACAGCGAAAGAAATACTGTTTTATGTTTATGTAATACTGAAGTTCTTGGAATTTTAAAATACTCTTCGCTTACCGCAATGCATAAGACAGTTCTCTCGGCAAAGGCAGTTGCTAACACATGGTGAAGTATTTTACCCTGAAAATTAACAACCAATATAAATTACATTACAAAGGTTTCGTGTTCAAATAAAAAATCCATTTGTTTGTCAAATTAGACCGTTTACCTCGTCACTGAAGCGACTTTATTGTAACAATTCGACACAATATTTTCTATGAAAAAGGTGTTGTTGTGCGCGTACTGTTTATGATATGCTCATCTTTATTCATGATCTCTATGATTTACTTTTCAACGAATATTATATTTAAGTAAAGAGATGAAAGGATGATGACCCATATTCGCCGTTTCAGTTTCAGTTTCAGTTTCAGTTTCAGTTTTATTTTCACCATAATACATCATCAAGTAAATTATTAGAAAAACAAAGGTGGGGAAAACCTAAAGGAGCACAGCTCGAAGTATATTGGTCACCCTGATAATTTCATGATGAATAAATATGATAGTTTCTTAAAAGTAATACAAAGAAGACGACTACAAACAAGAGACAGGACAAGATATGTGTAAACAAGACCGGACAGGACATGTGCAACTAAACACTAAAGTGTAGGCAGTAATGATGGCATCAGCTATAACATAATAATCTCATGGGGTACAATTTCTCATATGGTAAACGGTAAACTTTTAAACATTATTAATTGATAATTGGTAATATGAAAGAAGATATAAATACTTAAACTTTCTATTAAACACATATGGCGATTTGGCATTTTTAAACTCGCTATTCACTGAATTTCGTAGCAGAGGCCCTTATCTTCTAATCGTATGTCTGGCATAATCATAGTTAAAAATAAAGGGACGATATAATGAAGAAATACGTTGGGTAGCTATGAATTGATCTATTTTTAATGAAATAACGACTCTTCCGAATTTGGTTGCACTCAAGTACATGTATATGGACACTACAAGTACGGTGTATGCGGGCCTTCAAACCTATATTTAAGATCCCCTTGTCAATGTACTTCAGTTCTGAAAATACCAATTTTAAAATTTCCGGAAATTAAGAAAAACATTCTAAAAGCCCCTTTGAAGTACACGCTTCTGTTCATTAACTACTCAATAATTTCAGGTCATTCGATATCAAAATTTTAATTTGAGATTTTAGGAAAAAAATACAGGACTGGATTGAAGTCATATCAATTAAACTAAACTATTGGTATCAGGATATTCGTAGAGATTACCGATTAAAGATGTCTTTCATTGGAAATGTACTGGAGACAGAAAACCACCGGACATATGATGGTAGTCAGGCATGTTTGTGTTGCGCAAGATATCTTTTTTGGCAAAGTAAGTAGCCTATTTTGTTCATATTACCGTTTCTTCATCGATAGACGCCGTTGACTCATCCATAACGAGCACGTGTGACCGACGAAGGTATGCCCTCGCTAAGCAAAACAGCTGTCGTTCACCCATACTGAAGTTACTACCTCCTTCAGTTATTGTAGCATCTACAAAAACAGAGGTGATATAAAATTATTCTCCCTTTTCCCTTCCTCTGAGTAGTGAGCCAGCATGAGACGAAGTAATCGTGAAAAAAGGAAGGCAAATGGAGTATAATAGTTTCTAATGTAATTATTTTTCAACTACTTGACAAAAGAACGCCCTGAAATGTTGAGCATTTTCAGTAAATGCAGATCTTTTTAGAAACCTGAAAGTTTAAAAACAACATTTCTAAAAATAATGATTATCTTATCACTTATAAATGATTCTCATTCACAAAGGAACGGTTGCTTACCAAGACCTCCCTCAAGTTCAAGAACTTTTGGAGTTAGTGTGGAAACATCTAACGCATCCCATATTTCGTTGTCAGATGTGTTGCACTCGGGGTCGAGATTATTCCTTAAATCAAGAGAATATGAATTGAAACTAATCGGTACTACATGTATACATTTTAACTTCAAGTTGTAGTGGTCCTCGGCATCGTTTATTCTTTTTGTAATCTAAACGTCTCGATGCACTCCATCTAATAGTTATCCATCCATCAATTACATGATTTTGGGTACCGCTCGTCACTAAGATTTGAACACACGATTTGTATCTAGTCTAGGATGTGTGATGCATTAAGCAGTTGCGCCTACAGCTTCTCATGTTCATAATATCTATTTCACGAAGACATAAAGGAAGGTTCCTTTGAATGATGCTAAGGCTTGTTTTAGTTTGAAACTGGCTGTGCCGAATCAAACCCGATTTACGCCATATATAACATTCCATCCATGATGGCGCAATGATGGTAGGCGGGCTGAGCTGCCATTGATACTCGCTGTAGTAATCATTAACGTTAGGGTAAATGCAAAGTGTCATTGCAGCATCCCAATCACAACGATGTAGCTTAGACATATTTTTAAATATGTCTAAGCTACATCGTTGTGATTGTTAAAACACTAACCTTATGGTACCGGTGAACAAGATTGGATCTTGTGGTATGATAGAGAGCCTCTCGCGCAATGTCGTCAATGGTACCTGACTTATATCTATACCATCGATGAAAATGGTACCTGAAAGAAAATACAAAGTGTCCGCATTTTTCAGAAGAAAAATGACTGAGAGGAAATCCATGTACGCGCCAGTAGATCACTATAGTAGGCTTAAACCATGGCGGTTAATATGAGTAATATAAATATACACGGGTATGGGAAGTTGGGGGCTCTTTGTAAAACTATCGTCGCGAGGCGACATCACTAAGTAATATTTTCCTGAAAATAGTAACTGTTAATATCATAGTGACTGTTGGTGTCACCAAGAGCGATGGTGTTTCTAAGAGACATGAAGCATTGTTTCATATCCTTTTACAATATATATTCAGCTCCCGTCTCAAAACATGCATACGGTCTAGAATTGCGAACTCTATCAGATTTCACGGTAACATTCCCTCAACACCGAGCCGGGGCATTTTGTAATACCACGCGTCACGAATAACCAAACAAATCGGCTAGTACTGTCAACTCTTGAAGCCCTAATTACTTACGAATTAAAGACAAAAGTATCAATATAAGACGGACAGTGCTCAATACATTGAGGTAGAGCTACATCAAATAAACAACTTTATATCATAATAATGTGATAGTTTTACTATCATTATGGCTGGAAAAGGATGATGTGATATCATGATACATGTATAAAACATATATTGAATGCCTTTTGCTTGTGCAATAGTAAAACTATATCACTCGGTTAAATTTGGATTATTTCATTACACTCGGCTTTGCCTCGTGCAATGGAAAAATCCAAATTTGACCTCGCGATATAGTTTGTACCATCACACTCTCGAGCACTCAATTTTTGTATAATAAAGTGCTACTTTATGCTTCTCGCTCACTCGGTCACAAGCAAACTAAATGTCAACGAGAAAATGGAAATTCTTTCGCAGAGCTCTATCAATATTGTTATTTTGTTTAAAGTTACCTTGATATACATCATTGCATCTGAATAAAGACATAACTAATGATGATTTTCCACTCCCAGTCCGGCCACAAATTCCTATCTGTAAAGACAATCATTTAAGCGTTAGCGTTTGGGGAGAATAGGACATCTAAACAAATCAGGGACTCACTACTCAGTCCAGAGGAGAATGGTTTCAAGATCAGTGTAGTGTCTGCATATTTTATTGTTTGTAGTCATGTGATGAAAGTGAAGCATGCTGGTTGCTTAAGAAATATTCTTTGGGGTTGGGCTGTATACGCACAGATCTACCATATGTGGTATATGTTGGTCTTGAAAATGTCCCCATTGAAATATTAAGATACCATTATTAGCTTTTGAATATAATGTACTATTTTATAGTCAACATGGATTTTTAAAAAATCCCATCATTTTGTAATTGACTCTTCAGAAACATCTTATCTTACCTTCTCTCTTGGGTTGATAGTTAAGTTGATATTATGCAATACTGGCTCCAAATCGTCAGCATAACGTACACATACATTATCAAATACAATAGCCCCTTGTCTTGGCCAATCTGCTGGGGGCGTTATGCCTCCTCCTGTATAATGATTTTATACTTAATGAAAATATGTAATTTTACATTGAATATTTGATATTAACAGTATTGGGTTTACACCCATGTGAGAGGGTTTCGAACCACAAGACTCGGCGGCGTACCGGCAAGTACAAATGTAATGACAATTTGGCTCTAAGTTGTAATGTTTGCTTATTTTATGAAATTGGGGCATATGTTTAATTTCAGGGACGTAGGTGGATTCGCAGAAGAGTATTGAAGTTAAATATAATACAACTTGAAAAGTCTAATCCACAAACTCCCCGTTTTTCATAGATGGCTGACAAAATGTAAGTATAAGGTATGAACATGATTAAAAAAGATCAAGTGGAATACATTTTAGACAGTTATCTGTGATTGAAATAATAAGATACGGTGCATTGGATGTGAACATTTGGTGCTTTATATGTAACGGCCAGTAGAGGGCGGCATATTTAAATGCCTTTAGTCGGAACTGCGAAAAATGTACGCTTGGCTCCATCGTAAAAGCGACTTCTGAACTGTTACGATGTCGCTAGAATGTTCTTTTGATTTACCCAACACTCGATTACTCAAAAAATTGATTGGATTTAATCATTTTTAATATGTAAGAATCGAATTTATTTCTCGTCAATCTGGAACTGATTAAACTATAAAGAAAAAGTAATTTTTACTCTGATGCACAGCGTATCGATTTCGCGGCTCCGTCGTAGAAAACATGAATGAACAAAATTATTATCTTGCCTTTTAAATCTTCCGTAGGCAGTGTGGCATAGTACTCGACTCTTTCTACCGCATTCATCTCAAGTTCCAGTTCTGATAAATGCTTCATTAAGTAACCATAACTATCCGTGTCCTAGTTGGAGAAAAGGCACACAACAAACAAATTTAAGCTGTAATGGGATATTCCGTTTGAAATAAATACACCCAAATTACAGACATGAACTTATTAGGGAACAGCCCTATTTATACTCCATACAATTATCGAGAGTATATCGAGACTCGATGTTTTTTTTATCGAGATTGATTTAAAGAAGAACAAATTGAGACCGTATCAAGCATCATAATATTCCGTAAAATCCCTCGAGATCCGTATCGAGCAGCAAATGATTATCGAGCATCAAAATACCCCTTATCTAAATAAAACGAAGGACAAGTGGTGCGTTATGTAAATAGAGCTTCGAGTAATTTGTTTTAATTATTGTCCCGTCGTATCGAGTACTCAATACGGTCAAGATACCAGTCTCGATATTATAGTCCCTTCTGTGCGAACGAATCACAGATGGCAGCTAACATAGAATCATTATACTGTACTCACATGATTGTTTTCACTGTCATAACTTTCATTATTTGTATTGGTCACTTTGTGAAAAAAATCCTAACGGTGACTTTCAATGAAGTTAGTGTCGTGTACATGCATGTTACGGATCTAAATTGGTCAATCTTTTTGAAGTGTGTGTTGTATTATGTAGTCGTATACAATCTATCAATATACGGGCTATTCCATTTGAAATCCATACACCCTCTGTGGAAGACTAATTTTCCCCACAGGGAGTGTATATTTAAAATCGGGGGACCTGCATGAATCACTCCATTTGAAATTTAACCTCCCTGTGTAAAAGATTATGGTTATGTGATCCATAGGGGGAGTATGGATTTCAACTGGAATAGCTCATTACTACTCACCTTATAGGTGTAGGTGATAGCTAAAGCAATAAGTGAAGTCTCTATGCCGGATATATGGTCCAATATCAAAATAGCCAAACACGCGCCAAACGCAACCACAATGGCCAAGAAGTCCTATAGGAAATGAACAATTAGGGAGTAAATAATCAGTTAAATTTTCATTTCGTCGCTGTTCTGACATACTGGCACAATGATGATTTTTTGTTGTTGACTAGGTCATTTTATAATTGTCATTTTGCTGGCCGAAGATCCCTACCAAACAAGTATCTTCCGAGTGACCCCCCCCCCCCCCCCCCCCCCCCCCCCCCCCTGGATGCACATACACCAGTACGTTTGAATCATGCAAGCGATGATAATAACGCAATCACCTTTGAAAACGCTCTAATGTTACTGCACAAACGTTGCTGGCCGTAACTATAGTTTGATCAGCTCTAAATTGGCAAGAAATATTCGGTTTTTATCTCTCCATGCGCGCAAAAGTAATCCAAGCGTTTTCGCTCGAGTATGGACGTATGTACACGTCTTATGTCGGACACACGCGTCACGCATATGATGCACAGTGCGTTTGTTTGTCCGTCCTTCTGTATTCATTCGCTGCTGTGTGGAGGGAGGTTTCGCTAATTAGGAACTGATATTTTGAATACAAAATACCTAAGTCAGTAATTTAATAATTCACTTACTAATCTAATACTAAGCCATGCATGCGACGTGTGCAAGTATAAGTAGGCTTTTGCGTGAGTGTCAATTCTGGCATTGAAATTGGCACTGAAACGTTTCTGATATCTAAACAAATTGACAAAGAAAATGAAATGATGTTAGTCATAGGTAGGTATTGGACTAAGCAATAATTGTTTACTTATAATATTTCAATGGACGGGTTTTTTCTGGGCTGGAAATCATGTATTAGCCGGTTCACCCCTCGCTAGTCTAGTGGTTGCGAGAAAATGCTTTGCAATACACAGATACAGAGGGGTCCATGGTTCGATTCCCACTAGGACCTCTTTTTCAACTACTTTATTTCCTTTTGTAAGAGTTAGGGTTAGAAATATATTCTACGTCCACAAAGAGAGTAGTTCCTACCTACACAACATGTGGGTATTTCCATTGCTGCATAGGCCTATATAGCATAAAGTATACCCATTGACAATTTTATTTAATGCGTAGGGTTTTATAAACTGCTCACAAAAAGTATCGAAACACTTAGAAATGATCCAATATATAACGGCTCGAAAAGGTATGCATTAATCGAAGCAAATAACCAAGTGCATAATTTTGTTATGCGTATTTTGACACCTCGATCGATGAGATACGATGTTGCGGAGCGGAGTTATTTTCATTTCAATGGTCGTGGGTCCAGTTTCAAAAGTGACAATCATCCTATAGAAAGAGGTTTGCATTACTGTTTAGAATGATCAGATTCGTGATTTTCAATAGGGATGAGTGTCACCTTTGAAACTGGACCCACGATCATTGAAATGACAATAACTCCGCTCCGCAACATCGTATCTCAGCGATCGAGGTGTCAAAATACGCAGAACAAAATTATGCACTTGGTTATTTGCTTCGATTAATGCATACCCTTTCGAGCCGTTATATATTGGATCATTTCTAAGTGTTTCGATACTTTTTGTGAGCAGTTTATTTCATTATCCCTTGTTGAACCAACAACCATAACTTCAAAAAAACATTTGAAAGAGGTGTCAAATTATTAGGAAGAAAAGAAATTTGCCAAAGAGTATATCAGGCTTTTAAAATGACATTTTGACCAAAATGACATACTTATAACACCTGGTCAGAAGATTTGTGGGTTAGTTTTTAAACTTACTATAGAGTTTAATAAACAAAGTTTCAAAATGGTATTGAAATAACTAATCGTAATAAATACACAAATCAATGACCACGCCCGAATACATTCCAGTTGAAATCCATATACCCCCTGTGAAGACAATGACGTAATCTTCCATGCAGGCAACCCCATTTAGATTTCACACTCCCCGAGGGGAGGATAACGGTAATGTCTTCCGTAGGGGATTGATGGGTTTTAAATGGAATAGCCAAATTACCCAAATGCCCTGATCGTTGTGAGGCCATCCAAGGTTTCCGCCAGGTAAGTGTACAGAGCTGATTTAGAAACACTTTCCATTCGTCGCAGTTGTCTGTAATAGAGATAAAGTGCCATTGAATTTGTAACTCGTCCAGGCTATTCCGTCCATAACGCGACCATTACTTATTTTGTATCATACAACAACTTATATAATAATTTCGTCCGTATTTTACCTCCTTAAATATTAGGCTACCCGATCATTTGTTACCAAATAGCTCAACATGTCACATGTGTAAATCATTCACATTCGTATTTGCCGGGGTGTAAGCGACATGGAATACCTAAATACACTTGTCATGCTGCGAGTTCACCGTAATAAAAGTTTCTATAAATAAAGCCGAATCTATTTTTTGTTATTCAGTTAAGTGTTAGTTATTACTTTCATTATTCCTCACTCCTGTTTTCTCGTTCCTCTCTTTTTGTCGGAACTTAAAGTTCAGTACCTCTTTACAGTTTTTCTCCTCTGAGAAATTCTTCACATATCTACTTCTAGTTTAAATAGAGTTAATATGTTTAGATCAATGAGCATCCGGCCCACTCTGGCTATATGTAGTCACAGCTCCCTCTCGTTCTTAGTCTGTGTTTACCAAGGTCAAGGGATAGTGTTTATCAGCAGACATCTTGGATACAGGGTAATGCCTTCATATGAAGGAGTTTTAATAATAGCTATGCTGAAAAGCTTTTGAAAGTTGTTTTTTGTGTATCTAGAGATTGAAATGCTCATATATCTTTCGACCTCAGGTTACCTAACCTCAGGTCGAATTCATTTTCGGACTTGGCATTTTTTTACAAAGTGTGCAGACCTGCATTGCGTGCACACTTTCAATCATTATACGACCTGAGGTTGTCTGATTGGATTTATTTTCAACCTAAGGTTGTTTTATTGAAAATGTTCTCAACCTCACGTTTACTTATTGCAGTATTCTAATTTAGTATCATTACTTTCCCGTATTCTTGGTCTTTTTAGACAGACCTTGTTGATATTGAATACACATTTCTGATTGTAACCGTGTCTGATTTTTGTATTATTACCTTGGGTTACTACTGTGATTTTTTAGGCCTATAATTTACCAAGTTTTAGTCAAAATCAACCTCAGGATATATCTAGGCCTCTATTTATTCCTTAATTTTTTCACATTTTTGGAAATTTCGATTTTGTTATTGAAAAGTTGGAAAATTTCCGTTTAAAACCGCAGAACCGGTATAACAATTTTTAACAGTCCTCATAACTGGTTGCACTAACTCCCATAGAGACTCAACACGCGGAAGGCGCGACCATATAGACGAAGATACGAAATTACTGATGCGTGCAGTATCGAACACGTATAAAGTTTAACTAAGCCAGGAGGACTCTGAAATAATGATAGGACTTGCTAATTCATGACACCGGGCGAGGTTGTGGTGGGTTTTTTTTCGTCGTCTTACCTCGATGCTCCCATATAGAATCGTTGCACTAGGAAACAAGTGATGCACACCAGTACTGCCACAAGAGCAAATCCAGGAATGACAAGAATTATTGCGACGAAATTGAAGAATAATCTCCACAGGGTATACACACTTGCATCTAGGAATCGAAAAAGCCTCTGTGAATTACAAAAATGATTTGCAATTGTTATTATTTCAGGGATATTTAACTTAAAACTAATAGCTGTTGATCAAATCCAGAATACAAGAAACTCACCTTTAGATATTAAGTCGTTCCATTTATAGGCCCTATCCTAACAAACTTAGTTAGTCAACGGGTGTTTGAAAAGATCCATAATAAATTCAGATCTTTTTGAAAAAAGCGCGGTGATAGCTGCGCAAATAAATTCCTTCCTTCGGCCCAACAAGGCTGGATGTAACATCATTCACTTCATTGTTAGGAGTCACTGTGGCTCGTTTCACCCATTCGTTTCTTCCATCTTGTCTACGTCCATATAGCCAGCTTGCTTTAGGCTATATTTTTACCCCGCGACTTCCCAGGTATTTTGCGTAAGCCTGATCCGATCGGGGCCTAAACGTGTGTCCGTGCGGCTTAGGAACCAACTTTGTAAATAAACAAACAGACAAACCATTTGAACTTGTTCAATACCTCAATCTCTTCTTTCCCTCTTTTCCTAATACTTTCATTTCAGCCATCATGCTATATCTCTGTTGACATCAGGACCCAAAGTGTGTCCCCACGGACCGACCGTGTAAACAAACACGAAAACATACAATACTTACCATATCAATCATCTGCATGTCACTGGAGAACCTGTTCATAATTCTTCCTACAGGATTGGTATCAAAGAACCTATGTAACAAAATGTCGGACAAAATGTATAACTATCCCTTTGAACCAGCCATCAAATAGATTCCAAAGAGTGGAATAATACTTAAGCATGTTGAGGGGGATCCAAAGGTTGCTATTTTGTCCAATAGCCTCAAACACTGAATCATAAACTGGTTAAAATTAAATGCGAATTCACTAGGGTTGAAAATGGTCGACACTTGGTTAAAATTTTATGTGTTTTAAAAGTGTACCTCGTAGAAACTGTCGTTTCTCGAACATGTTAATGATTCTAACAAACTTCTCGAAGACCTTGATTGCTTTACATCATAGGGAATACACTGACATACCTAAAGCTTTGTGTCGGTGGTAGAGAAATCAGTTATTTCATGGTAGATAGACCAGTTCGTTTAAGTTAAAAGTACAATAAATGTCCATACCTTATTGGCAGTTGTATGATGTTACTAAGCATATTACTGTGTAGATTGACACCAGCGTAATACGCAGAGATTATGAATGCAAGTGTGGAGAACAAACTCGCACTTATGGTCGCAGTGGTTAATACGAAATAGCTACGAATGAAGTCCGTTGTCTGGTGATGTTCAGTTTCCTGTAACAAAACATTTAGAAGCAAAGATGTATATGAAGTTGTCAACTACGCAACAAACTGTTAGAAAGTGCCTATTTGTAGACTTAAATGATCAAATCAGGAGACATGGCATGGGTTTATTACGTAAAGTACCCGCCATTATAGCAACTCCTCTTAGTTCTTAGTGATACTAAGTTATGTGCGCACACGATCTTCATGCTATGACACGTGATGCTTTGAAGACCATATGTAAACTTAATCTCATGGTATCTTTAGATATCAATTTTGTTGAATTTTAGACTTGCCCGTACGAAATAAAACAAAGGAATACAGGAAGAGACATCATGTTAGAAAATATGATAATTACATGCCTCTTTTCCATAATTTAATCGCATATTCACATAAAATCGTCTTGCACTAACGGCATTGTGTCTACTATCATTATAGCTATTATAAATACAATTTATGATCAGCGATTTGGCTTTAATGACAGGTGACGATATAATGTTCACCAAACTTATGCGATCCATTAATCGCATACACATAGAATCGTCTTGCACTAACGGCATGGTGTCGTCTACCATATATATTATAAATACAATTGTTGATCAGCGATGTGGCTTTAATGGCAGGTGACGATATTATATTGTTCACCAAACTTACAATTGCATCGTACATATCTGCTCCGCTATCAGTCGATTTGGTCCAATAAGACAGCAACAGATCTTTTGCGAACGACAGTCCATGCGTAAATGCATAGCCCACGATAACACCCAGAAGTGTCCACTGTGTGGCCCTGGCAAGGTAAGTATACACGGACAGTGTCACGGAACCTCGAACCATCTCTTCTTTTTGAATTAGTTTTCCGTCACTTGCAGAGCCTGAATGAGAACCAATATTTATTATCGAGTATATCGAGTCGATATTTATGAGACCATTTGGTCGTGTCCGTCTTTCTCCATGTGTCCTGATGCTCGACCCACTATTTTAGCGACCTTTTTATACACCTAGCACATAAAGTCCCTGACCAGGTGCTTTGAGGTTCGCTAATTCAAAATATATAATCGGTACAAAAAATCTGAGATATACATTAAATGAGTAAATTTCTTTTCCGCAGTTTGATACCTCATTCAACAAAATCGAATGGATACCTTTAAAGTTATGGCGATTTCAATGACCGCGCATGCAACAGAAAAGTTGCACTAGGTATAGGAATCATTGATTTGTGTGTGATTAATACTGTCATAACTGTGTGCTATTTGAACGAGACAGATGAATGGGTCTGGAGTGATAACCGCAATGTGCGGGACAAAGGGTGTATCTGGCTGTGAAGAATACAAGTCTTAGCTGATTAGCTGTGAGTTTTTTCAGTGCGTAATCACACACAAATCAATGATTTCCTATACCTAGTGCAACTTTTCGGTTGCATGCGCGGTCATTGAAATCGCCATGACTTTAAAAGTATCCATTCGATTTTGTTGAATGAGGTATCAAACTGCGAAGAAGATATTTGCTCATTCAATGTATATCTCAGATTTTTGGTACCGATTATCTATTTTGAATTAGCTAACCTCAAAGCACCTGGTCAGGGACTTTATGTGTTAGGTGTATATATTGTTTGTGTTTATTGTGTTATATGCTATCATAATATGTTGTTAAGCGCCTTGAGGCCCCTTTGGGCTAAGGGCGCTATATAAGCGCTTGGTATTATTATTATTATTTGCATTCAACTATGGTTAATGTCATTATAGTAACACTCCGATAGAGCTTAAACACGATGAACCGCCCTGCAAAAGAAGCCTTCATTGTTTTATAATATCATATAGTTGTCGGGATTATTGTAGAATCTTGGTATATGATTTTATTGGAATGTTCATTGATTTTTGTTTTTTTGTATTAACACTTTCCATGCGGCAGGCGTCTGCAGACGACACTCCATAATTTCACAAAATGTTTTAAAAATGTCAATATTATTGGACCATATCTAGAATCAACATGACAATTGCAATACAATAAGTACAAACATGCCTAGTATTGGTTCAGTAATTCTTGAGTAAGACTTTAAAAGATGAGAAAGGTTTCCGTAACCATGGTAACATCTGTTTGTAATATACTAGCAGCCGCGTGGAAAGTGTTAAGGAACTAGGCACGCTGGGAAGACATCATCCACTCATGAATATTCATTAAAATCATCGACATGTGACCTACTGTTTCCAGTAGAGATTACCTGATTGGTGTTGCCTATTATGGGCACGTTCAGTGACTTTTCGATTGGTAACATGGCGTCCTTTTCTCGACTCTTCGACACTATCCTCTACTGGCTGCGATGTTGGTTGAACCCAGGTTTTAGACAGATGTGGGTCAGCCTGAATAACATCCTGGTATGATCCATATTGAATCAACTCACCCATCTCTAGAACAACAATCTTTCAAAGAAATCATGGTATAAAATAATGTTATGTTGAATTAGCCTTTACGACATTAGTTTATCATGTCAATTTCCCCTGTTTGTCCGAACAAAATTAGGGGAATGTGTCTTCAAATGCCGAAATCACCCATATTTCTCTCGCTTTTATATGATGCTTGTCGCTAGAGAAGCGGAAGTATTATGGGAATTTAAACCCTTATCCTTTAGATGCATTTCTATTACGAGCTTTTACGCGGTCATTTTGCCTTCGTTAGCTCTCAGTTGATAGAGTGTCCGTTTGGATTTCATAAGATCCCGGGTTCAAATCCCGGTCGAGGAAATGAATTTTTCATTTCCCGACCACAAAGCGGGAGAGATTAGTTATTATCATTAATTCCAATTGATTTTTCCGTTACCTTATCTGCACGTTGCAAGTACTCTATACCATTGGTCACCAAGACAACCGTTCTGCCACGTCCTATCAACAATTCAATAATGCCATGCTCAAAAAGATGATTACCAACGTGGGAATCCAAAGCAGACAAAGGGTCATCCTTTAGATGGAAATCAATAAATACAAATCACGATTATAATCAACAAGGCTCGAAGCTCCCTCACACATTTGTCGGGATCCTTCAAAAAAAAATTGTTATTTCATTACATTCTCCTTCCAGAAACCTTCTAGAAACACCGGAAGTAAGACTGGATCCAAAATATCGTTTCTGAAGGAACAACCAGACAAGTTGGTGGTGAAACGTCAATAATGTAAGTATCAATCAATTGGATTTGTAAAAAGAACATCCAATCATAGGCAGCTTATTGATTAAATGATAGCAACAACTGTTTACATTTTTAAAACGTTTCGATAGTAAGATAAGGATCGAGGATGCTTCAATTGATCAATGCGGCTCATAGGTCTACCTGTCATACTATTGCTTGTTCAAAATCCAGGAGCGGAAATGAAAATTGCATTTTGTCTCATTATTTTTGATGTAGTGTTCTTAATTGTTAACCGATCTTCGAGAAAATATCTCACTTTTAAAAAGGAGCGATTATCCATAATTTGTTATTCGATACTTTTGAGTAGGAACTATATTTTTAGAGTTATGAGCGTATTTAATACTTGGTAAGTTACATCTTGTGAGCACTGTACAACAACAGAATGTTTCAAATCATGACCATTACGTTCCAGTTATATATGTCTATATTTGACAGGTTGACAAGCCATAAAGCCAGTAACGCGCTCCATGAACACCCTTGACCACATGGACACTATATTATGACTTTTTCGAAATTTAAACTTTTGATTTGACAAAATCTGAAAAAGCACTAGTTTTTATTTAAAAAAATTGAAGTTCAAAGTATGAATTTCTTAACACAATAACTTTCAAAAGTCACACTTCGGGCTTCTAGTTCCACCAGCAAATTATCCTAGAATGAATTACCCTGGAAAAGCTTGAAAAGCGTGGTTATGATAGTCCCAAACTGTTTAGGGGATGGATTCGTAATGACCAGTGAAATATCATGAACGAATCTGCGATACATACCAACAATACAACCTGTGCCTCGGAATAGAGAGTTCTCGCAACATTCACCCTTTGTTTCTGACCCCCACTCAGATTGATTCCTTTCTCGCCAATTTCGGTCAGGTCACCGGCTGGAAACAATTGTATGTCAGGTCCAAGATTACAGGCCGATATCACTTCGTTATACCTAGTGTAGATTCGATAATACATTTACAAAAGGTGAATATAGATATAAAGATAAGTATTTACATGGTAAAAACAAATAAGTGTTATAAACACAACACCAAAAAGTAAGTCCCCCCTCTCTCAAAATGTCGTCATAACATCGTGAGGTAAAACATTTTACCAATAAAACTTAGTTATAAATAGTCCTATGACTGTTCCCTAAGTGTTGTTTGAAAATGAAAGATGTCCATGACTTCTTGGCTGAATTAGCTCAAATGGCAGACAAAAACTGCCCTTCTCAAAAGTCACAACTCACTGTGCTAATATCTGAGCCAAGAAGGGGATTTACATGGTTGAATGATCATGGGGGGATATTTTGGTCGATTTTCCACGTTGAAGAAAAAAATCGGGGAAAAGTGGGGGTAGAGTTAGGGTTAAGCGCTTCAAAACTATAGAGGTTATCCGTGTTTTGGATTAAATAACTGCATTTAAGATTTAAGACACACCTGTTTCATGACATGTAGGCCAATTTGTAACACGGTTAATGCAATGACTTGAATATCGTGCACTGATTCAATTGAATGTATATAGACTAGGCCGAGTGCGATTCCCCTTTGGAGTCTGTTGCGCTTAGCGACATGGATAAGCTCTATGATATATCTCTTACATCCCCCCCCCCCCCCCCCCCCCCCCCCCCCCCCCCCCCCCCCCCCCCTCGCTCTCCTCGTTGCTATCTATCTACAAACCTATATTGATCCATTGGAAGTTCACTTAAAATGTTGTCTCGGAAGGTTGCATTCTGTATCCAAGGTCTCTGGGCTGCAAACGCTATGGATGGTTTGGGTCTAAAGACAAACAAAAACATGTAGGTTGCACACCGGTAAATCGGCGCTTATAAATTGACTGGATTTGTTAACTTTTGATTTGTCTTAAAGGTGAACCAAAATGGTGATTCGAGTTTGTTTTATTCAATGGAGGATATTGTAAAAAAATACAAACATAATTACCCTTTAATATTGCACCGGACACAAAGTATAGAGTTTCTAAGCGTGCATAATTTGTATCATATATATATATATATATGGTCACGCGTTATGAACTTGCCTCCCAATAGGGTGGTGCTGTTACACTTTTTAGTTTCATGCTGTCATATTCCTTAAATATTTTTAAAACCACAAAAGCTATCTCAACAAATTTGGTATCATTTTAAAGCCCTCATAACAAGCTATCTGTCTGTAAAATGGCATTGGTATAGCTAATACAGAAGGGGATACACAGCTGTTTGAGGTTTGGGGACCAGGTGGTGCCGGAAGGGGTGCCGCCGGAAGGGGTGCCGACTGTACAAACTCAATGGGGATAATCCCATGCTTTGTTCTTTTTACAATAACTATTCATCCCCTAATGTTACAAACACCATTCTGGTCCCATTTTAATGGATATTTGGTAGTCTCTAAGTATGCGGTTCAACAGACTTGTCAACTATTTGTAACAACTAATTAATTATGGATAAGAACATGATCATCACCTTTCTTCCTATTCGCTACACAGTCAACATGAATAATCAGCCTCAATTTACCGGATTTATAAAAATGACTATAAGGCGCATGAAAGTCGATATCGAGTTTCCCGTTACCCACCCTGATCACTTTTTTTTCACCTGCGTTAACATTTTAAGATTTCCCAAAAAAATCATTATTTATTTTTTAACACAATTGTTGCCAGTTTTATCAATTTGAACACATTTTTCACTTTCTTAAAATATGATTTTTGAGAACTAGGCTCATAAGCAAGACAATGCATTTATTCGTTCTGCAAAAAACATTGGGTTTCCCCCAACTCGCTGGCTATCAATGTTTAACTGAGGGATCGTTAATGCTCTTAAAAAAAAAACCGGAACTCACTCAATAAATGGTTCCACCATTTCATCATGCATATTCGACGTAGCAAGGTAAGAATTGAATTTACTTTAATTTGCGTAGAAATCAACCTTTGGAGTAAACATATTTACCCAAATAAATATTTATTTAAGTACAAATGAGGTGTAATTGCTCATTTTAAATGATTGGAAATGATGAAAATGTAAATATTTAAATAGTTCAAAAACCATGCAGTATAAAATTATGACATGATGACAGAGTGCAAACCTGTCGAATTTTGACCGTCAGTGTGATCAACAACATATCCAAATTTTGAGTTGGATCATTTAACTAGAGAACTTTATTGTAAATCATACGCCAATGTGCATATGCACCTTAAAACATGTTTTTATATTATTTAAATGAGCACCGTATCAATATGGGTTGATCAAACATGCATTTACATATCAATAATGAAATCTGATCAAATAATGAATAATGAATAATGAAATAGTCACCTCATCACTTTGAAGAAAAAAAGTAACGGGAAACTCGCAATTGACTTTCATGAGCCCAACAGAAAAAGTTTTTTGAACCTATGATAGCAAAAGTATACATTTTTGGAAAGCTTGTAACTAGAGGAATTCAGAAATGCAGTTTAGATCAGGAAGGGTACATCCTTACAAAATATTTCTAACAATTCTAAAAATATATAAAATAAAAATTGGAGATATTCAATTTTTCCTTCAGAAAATGTATACTTTTACTACCTCAAGGGGGTATACAAGCAAATATAAATGTGTAAAGTTAAAACCATGTCGCGAAAGCCAAAATCCGTGTGTAACGCGAAAGGAGGCGAGCTTATAACACATGACCATATATATTGATGATGGCAGGTTCCTACCCTGTATACGTCATAGGTGTTACCCAGGCTCGCACACAGAACCTCGATAGGTCGGTAGCGTAAGCATCCACTCATGACTTTTGTTTGTGCAGACCTGTCGACCGAGACCCGGAACGATACCTAGTTGGGAGTAACACCTGTTACGTAGTAATACAGTTTATCCTACACTCAAATGAAACACCAGCAATTATGATTAATTTTATGTATATCTTTACTCCTGGACAATATTTAAAGAAATCCTTTTGCATTATATTCTTCTAGACATACCCCATCGAATAAAATATACTTGAATCACCATCTTTGAAATACAAAATATATACACTCTTAGAAGTGGATGTACTTTTGTGCGACCACTTTGCATAGCAATCATGGCAATGGCGGACGACACGGACAGAAATGTCTTGCTGGAAGCAGGACTAAAATACCTTATCCCGGCTTTTGCAGGTAAAATGTGATGTGATGTGTACAGTTACAGTCCTTAGAATAAGACAATAGTCTTATGAGTGAAGTAGGTGCCTGATAGATCTAGGCCATTTATCCTAACATCAGCCTATATTGCGTGGTAATAAGCTTATAAAGATACGCATTAAATTGTAGGCTTTCTTAACTTAGCTTAATATGGTTTTCAATAAACCTATAACTTTGTTTATGGAAGAATACCAGCAGCCAATTTGATTTATATTTATAGTGGTAGGGTATGTATTGGAGAGACTTCGACTAGGCTATAATTATATAGGACTAAACAGCTACTTCACTCCTAAGATTATAAATTGTCTTACTCTAAATCATCATAACATGTATTTAATCATATCACATTTTCCAAATCCGGGATTACGTCTTCAAGAACTGCCTGCCTGCTGCAAGAGAGCTGTCATCCACCATACTGTAACATGATTGTTTTGAGTTTTATTAATTTGTTTAAACTCCTGATATGGTGTATAAATTAATTACTCTAGAAATGGGTAAAGAACACCACAACTATACATCGTGTAAAAAATGATACTGCTTTTCTGTGCAAAAAGTAACACAACTTTTGAGTAAAACTAATACCCCCTTCAAATTGGGTAAACTTTACCCCAAATAGGGTCAAACGGCAACAGGGTCCTTTTGGTGTAAACCTTTACACCGATGCGCTGTGTAAACGGATTACACCTTCCTGGGGTAAAATATAACCCTGCCGCTGAGTAAAACTTTACCAAACCTCAAAAGGGTACTGGATTACCCAATTATTAGGTTGTGGCCGTTTTACCATCGTAAAGTGTTGTGGTTTACTCAGTATTGAGTATTTTTTTCTAACAGTGTAGGGTCACCCTGAAAGTTTGACAAGTTAGTGTTGGCAGAAATTATACAATTAATATCCCTCAAAACCTACAAAGTGTGATGAACACTCTTTCATTAGATGGTTATACGCTCGCTGTGAGTATACGATAAAATAGTAATTTTAAAAGTTAGGTACGCGGGAAGATTCATTTATTTATAATCCTACCTTAAAGTTTTGATATTTCCACTGATTAATATCATTTCTCCCAATAGACTAGCTAGAAGAGCGGACTTGCCACTCCCCACTGGACCAACCACCATGGTAAGTTTACCTATTTAGTAAAAGATATCAGAAATGCCCAAAATAATCAGAAAATTATCACTAACATTATATTTACATGCCTTTACAACAATTGCGAATTGAAAAAAAGGATTGCTGATGAGAGGTTTTAATAAGTCAAGGCCTGTGTCTAGTGTGTCATGATAATCACTTTGTTTCATAATTAGAAACCTGCCCAGCTTTGAATGCATATCTTATTTGTTGGTTGGTCGCCTTCTGGTTTTCATGTTGGTCGTTTGGTGTTCGGCTGTTTCTCTCGTCTGTTGGTCATTTTTATGTCGGCTTTTATTCATCTGTTGGTCGGTTGATGGTCGTTTGATGGTCGGCTGATGGTCGGTTGATAGTAGTCGCGTGTTGACTAAGGGCCGTCTATATAGTCATCTACTGGTCGGATGATAGTCGGTTGATTGTTAGGTGTTGATCGCCTGTTGTTCGGCTGATAGTCGTCCGTTGGTCGACTGGTGTTCGGCTGATTTTCGGCTGACAGACTTATGATGGTCGGCTGATGGTCGGCTGATGGTCGGCAGATGGTCGGCTGATGGTCGTCTGTTGGACGGTGGTTGGACGGTTGATGGTCGGCTGATGGTCGGCTGATGGTTGGTTGATGGTCGGCTGATGGTCGGCTGATGGTTGGTTGATGGTCGGCTGATGGTTGGCTGATGGTCGGCTGATGGTCGGCTGATGGTCGTCTGATGGTCGTTTGTTGGTCGGCTGATGGTCGGCTGATGGTCCGAAGTGTGTCATTTGTTGGTTGGCTATCGGTCAGAGGTGTAAGTCGCTTGTTAGTTGGAAATTGGTCGCAGTTGTGTCGTTTGTTGGTTGGCTATTGGACGGAGGTTCGTTGTTTGTTTGTTGGCTATTGGACGGAGTTGTGTCGTTTGTTGGTTGGCTATTGGTCGGCAGTTCGTCGTTTGTTGGGTGGCAATTTGTTACCTAACGGTCGACGAATCGTGGTTCCTAGTCTCTCACATTTTAGGTTGGTTTACATTTTAATAATAGGCCTATGAGATTCAATTTTGTCACAAATGTAGGGTACAACAAACGAGCATTCAATCCATGAATATTGTATAAACCGTGTTAAATGAGTTCATGTATAACCAACCTGTTTCAATGTCCAAATTAATGCCTTTCAATACTGGGTGTGTGTAATCTCTGTCCCAAGCCAAGGTGCAATTTGAAAGCTGAAAAGAAAAGAAAATAGAAGGTTTTGCACACAGCAATGCACACAGCTGTTTTCCCGTATACTGACGAATTCAACGGGGAAAACTGACCCGGAATTTCAATTTTGAAAAGTGGTCAAAAATTGTTAATAATTTATTTAAACATTTTTCTTCTGAGTCAACATTTTTGACAATTTTTTGAAGTTGCATAATTCAAATTTTTCTTTGTATTTGGAAATCGTTTCAATATTTTGTAATATATATCGTAATTCTCACGGTATTATTCAATATCTCAATATCTCAATAAATTAATGGGATGACTTTGCGATCCACGTGTAGGATCTATTCTCTATTTCTCTTCCTCTGGACAGTGACGTAACTTTTACTGGCGCGACATCATTTTTAATATCCGATCGGGGCGCTGGGATACACACACAGGGAATGACGTAGTGACGTCACTGTCAATGTCTCGTATATATAAACTTGACAATGTTTGAATTGGAAATCGCTACATACCCTGCAAATGATGTGGTCATCATCTCCCCTGAGAATTTTGTCTTCTTGATATTCATCTCCACTGTCATCATCATCATCATCATCATCATCATCATCATCATCATCATTCTCATTTGGAATCATAAGAAACTTCTCTAACCGCCTAGTACTCACGTAGCCGGTCAGCATAGAGGGCAGCTTGAACGGTATGACAAATAAATACCGATCCATCAACATGATTAAGGACAGTGAGGTGAACGCCACCTGGATACTTAACGGTTCTCCGGTCAGCAGTGTGTAAAACCCGAACGTCTGCAAAGGGTGAACAATAGTTAAATAATTGGTAATTATCCAACTATATGATATCGGAAGGTTAATGATTATTATCAGCAAATCAAATGAGAACCTAAGTTATGATTTGTCGTTATTGGGCATCTTTGTTTAGTGTGTAGAGCATGGCTGCATGTATTGCGACGGCATTATTTCTTGTGTCGCTCGTGCCATATTGAACATTATCGGGCATAAATGTTATCATTAACATTATAGTAACCATTTGTAGTTTAACATTTACCATGTGGCAGTCGTCTGTCTGAAACAAAGTTTCACAAAATGTTTCAAAAATGTCACAATTATTGAACTTCATCATAATATTTGGAATCACCATGAAAAATCCATTAAAATAAGTACAAACATGCCTAGTATGGTTTAGTAATCCTTGAGATAGACTTTGAAAGTTGGAAAATGTTTCTGAAAAATCTGTTTTGCATATGGTAAATCTATAGCCGCATGGAAAGTATAAACAGTGTTCTCAAAATGCAAGTGAAAGGATACCATAGATCCAAGATTAATTTGATCACGTTTTTGTTGTTAGCAATGATAGTTCGCTATAGAATTTATCTCACGATCGATTTGATCGGGGTTCAACAGATATAATTGGTATTAAAACGAGATAAAAAAAAACGGGAAAGTGTGATCCAGTTTATACGGGTATAGTCAGATATAATTAGAGAATAAAGGTATTGTTTTTAGACCGTACCCGTGTTATATTGTCTGACATAAATGCGGACGATAGTATTATTTTAAGTAGAACAACGACGCCGCAGGCGGAGTTGTTCTACGCAAAAAAAATAATACTATCGAACGCATTTATGTCAGACAATATAACACGGGTACGGTCTAAAAACAATACCTTTATTCTCATTCTTAAACAATCATACTTTAGACATTTATCAAAGAAATAAGTACATTTTATTGTCCACATTTGACAACTTTTACCCCTGCTAGGATCGAATAACCCACAAACATTCCATCCAATCACATGCGATGAGTAAACCATGCGTAAGCGTCGCGGCGCCGGCACTAACGCAGGAAAAGCGCTAAAGACGCACTGCAGAGTTTGCGCGTTATGGAGCAAACCACGCATTGTGAAGGTCGGACGCACTGTTAAAACGTAAGCCCCACCTCCCCGTGTTCTATTGTCTCATCTATATAGATGTCGCCGATTTTTCTGAGAACCAATGAGATTGCTTAAACTTTCTTAGCTGTTTAAGAATTGGTATTACAACGTGATAAAAAACATCAACATACCACAGCTGCCATTACCACTGGAAGAACATTACCGGCATATACTGAAACAAAATACAAGACATAATAATTTTATTTACGAATAGCAAGAATACACCAGAGAGGCACTAAAATATAAGTGAAATCATAGTGCACTTGTGTTTAGACATGTCGTAGTCTAAACGACTTTACTTTCCACGCGCCAGTCGTTTGCAGACGACAGTTCCATAATTTCAAAAAAAAATTGAACATTTTAAAATCAATGATTTTCATCACCATGGGAAATAAGTACAAACATGCCTAGTATTGGTTCAGTAATTCTTAAGATAGACTTCGGAAGTTGGGAAAGCTGTATGAAAATATGATTTGTATAATGGTAAAACTAATATAGCCGCGTGGAAACTGTAAATGGGTCTACAGTCATCACAGTAAGTAACTGACCAGGTAATAAATGTGCTGATAACTCTGAGAGTATAACTCCTACATGAAAATATCAAATTATAAACATGTTGAAACATTTCACTTCTTGAATTTGAGATATTACACGCTAAGAATGGCTGATTATTAAGGAAGTTACAATCCCAAATGTACTGTCAAGTTTGATTTTCATTTTCACACTTTCATTTTCAACACGGGGACTCAGACCGGCAAATTATTGATTACTGGTAGTGGTAGTGCCAATTCACCCGTCGATGGCCTGGGTGTTGGACAGTCGGCCGGTGGCATTGTTACGATTGATCAATACGGCACACACGCTTTACCTGTCATACTCTCCCCGTGTTGAAAAGAAAATGTTAAAATGAAAATCAGACTTGCCCTAACGTTTGGGATCTTAACTTCCTCATTAATAAAACATTCTTAGCGTGTGACATCTCAAATTCAAGAAGAGAAATTTCTCAACAACTTTATAATTAAATATGTTTATGTAGGAGTTATACTTTTAGAGTTATCAGCACATTTATTACCTGGTCAGTTACTTATTGTGATGACTGTATATCAGTGTGGGTCTTTTAACAAGATAGGAGGTGGTCCAGGTGCGACGTAAACAGACGACTTACGCGTACCTGCTTGAGAGTGACTTTAGGGTTCTATCGATGTAAGGTTTATAACCGGGCGTAATTCAACCCCACTGGTTCACAATCGATATGGACCCCTAAAAAAGGGCGCACGTCAAAATATGAAAGGGACTAAACTTCGGTGCTTACATGAATATGTTGGCTTCAGGATGTATCGTTGCAGGATGTCTTTAAAGCGGAAGGGGTTATTATACGTGGACTGCTACAATGTTCAACTCGACAACAAAGCGGCGATTCCTGAATCGAGGTCCCGGGTTGTGTGATTAATATTTTCTAGTCACATACCAACCTACCTGTAGCACAATATGCTGCGTTTTTCAGACAAATTTGCCGACACTCTTTCAGTCTTAACGGTGAAAGGTTTTTGCTGAACAGATCGACCCATGCTAAAAGTTTCAACATTTTCATTCCTTGCAGCAGTTCATTGGTGCATTTTAGTCTTTCATCAGTAAAATTATATGAAGTAGAACAAAAAGAAAGTGACATGGGTAAATAATGTTTGGTATATTCTGATAATTCTCTCAATTCCCCACCACTTCAACAGTATTTATGGGCACTGTATATAATATTCCATACAGAAGATAACATTTGAGTAGAGTGTATATAAACAAGATAACGCTTGATTCGTCCTTTTCTGGTTCATTAGATTGTAACTTTTGGGAAAATAATATTTTATTTTGAATATGGTTACCCCCACATACTGGTGAAAAATCAAATTTAAGGTCAAATTACACTGATTAGCACACTTGTTCATTTAACCAAAACTACAACATGTAAAGTTTGTCACCCCACGTTTCACTGAACACTTATCGAGCAAAATATTGAAAGACAAGAAGGTCGTATCACGGGTGTGAAACTCAAATTGTCGATCGAAAGCTACTTAACTTTTTCTGTGACCATATCTTTGGTGGCGCTGTGGGCGCTGTTTGTCGTCTGCTTTAGGTATAGAGTGCTGGAAGAGGGAAGCGCGCGTCGCTGGAACAGTGAAGTGCACGTTATTATAGTGATCTTTTGAGGGAGTGCTGGAACAGGGAAACTTACGTCATACAGTGAGCTTTAAACGTAATGCTGGAACAGGGAAGCGCGCGTTATTTTAGTGATCTTTAATGGAGCGCTGGAACAGGAAAACTTACATCATATAATGAGCTTGAAACAGAGCGCTGGAACAAGGAAGCGCACGTTAGAGATTGATCCTTTAACACTTTCCACGCGGCTATTAGTTTTACCATATACAAAACAGATTTTTCAGAAACCTTTCCCAATTTTCAAAGTCTATCTCAAGGATTACTGACTCAATACTAGGCCTGTTTGTACTTATGTCAATGCATTTCTCATGGTGATTCTAAATATGGTAATGAAATTAAATAATTTTGACATTTTTCAAACATTTTGTGAAATTTTGTAATGTCGTCTGCAGCCGCCTGCCGCGTGGAAAGTGTTAAGGGAGCGCTGGAACAGGTGGAACAGGGAAACGTACTTACTTTAGTGATCTATAGAGAGAGAGAGCGCTTGAACAGTGAAGTACACATTGTTTTTGTGCTCTTTAAGGGAGCGCTGGAAAAAGGAAACTTACATCATATAGTGAGCTTTAAAGGGAATGCTGGAACAAGGAAGCGCGCGTTAGAGCTTGATGCTTAAAGGGACCGCTGGAACAGATTCCACACCAGTAAATAATTTCAGTCCTTGTAGAGACGAAAATCAAAAGTTTTTTCTTAGCTTTCATCCTGTGGCCCATTGATTATAGAATTAATCAGAAATGGTACTTATTGCTCCCAAATGATTAAAGTTGTAGTTTAATCCTGATTTTAGGACTACTACCTAATACCACAGTGGAAAAAGACATATTTTCAATGCATTTTGTAGGTTTTTTGGATGTATTTTGATTGTAAATGATCTGGCAACATTTCTCAACTTTTTCTGATAAATGAGGGCGCTACACCAATTGTCCAACTTTGGGGTCTTATTGCTCAGAACTTTCGGGGATACCATATATATTTGTTTTGATTAAATGATCAAATATATCATGAAATTTAAGGAAAATGTCAAATTGAAAATTCCAGTCGCTTTATAATCGAGAAAATGGGCTTTTTGTAACTACCATTTTACATGTAAACGCATAGGGAAAGCATTTGGTGGTGTGGATTCTGAAGATACTGGTCTTTGCTGGAGTGTTATGATATCGCCTGCTTAATATCGGCTGTTTTGATGATATTTTGAATGAGTCTTCTACCACAAAAGTTCAATTTGCTTGAAATTCACTGCGATCGGGTTCAATTTGACATTTCCACTACTAAACAATGGTAAGATAGGGCAAAATATTCGATTTCATAAGAAAATTATACAGGCAAATTACTCGATGAAAAAATAGCTCACCGAATTCGACAGTCTTGTCATCATCGGCAACAGTGTAAAAAAAGGGAAATCATTGATAAGCTTACTACATCATGCCATTCACCTCCTATGTTACGGTCATATTAGAAGCTCAAATTATAATAAATAGCTGCCTTGAAGTATACTCGCCTTGCAAACAAGGTCAATCTGAGAGTTAGTGGAAAGTGAAATTAAGATTAAGGTGGTGTCTTTTTTATGTTGAAATCAGTCTTAAAAAGATTAGTCTAGATCCCTAGGCTATGCCAGAGACCGGAGGTCCAGTCTACCTTGAAGCAGCTATTTAATGACTCAGGTTAGTTTTGTGCTGAATCAAAGCATACAATATCGGCTAGTTGAATTGATAAAGCTTCAAAATTCAACAGTGTGGGAAGGATACATTACCTAGCTATTGGATTTTGAAGCTTACTTTGAATTCTACTAGCCTAAATTAGTGTTATGTGTGCAAATTGGGGACCTATTTTTGCAATTGCTACATCTAATAGATTCATTTGCCAGTCATAAATTATCCCCCGATCAAATCATCATGCCCCCCCCCCCCCCCCCCCCCCCCCCATGTATAAAAAAATAAAAAATAAAAAATAAAAACGTTTTTTTTAAATTAAGGGGTCTAGAGGGTTTCAGTATCCATGATCAAAAAGTGTTTAAAAAATACATTGATTAGATCAATTCACATGATCAGGTTTTATGTGATTCAGCATAATTTGCATGTAGGGCAGGCCAAATATCCAACCTAATCATATTTCATGGTATTTCACAGTAAACTTAGAACAGAGTGCTCCACTTTGCTGTAAACATTACAAAAGCAGGTGAAAAGATGTAAATTAACATTATAATGACTAAAATGGACACTGTTACTTCTTCTTTCCACATTCAGTCCTAAAATATTAATTGGTGTGACCCAAAAACCCAAGGTTATATTTTGACATTTTGCTGTCTTCAGTAGATAGTACATGTTTAAGTGGTAGGCCAAGATTGGCTCTGATTTAAAATGGTAAAAAAATCATGTGTAGCTCATTGTTTTTGCAAAAGAATAGCTTTTATATCAGTATGAGGATTGAAATTGAAAGTAAAAACAATAAAAATTAAAACAATTGTCCCTTTAGATTCCACACCAGTAAATAATTTCAGTCCTTGTAGAGACGACAATCAAAAGTTTTTTCTTAGCTTTCATCCTGTGGCCCATTGATTATAGAATTAATCAGAAATGGTACTTATTGCTCCCAAATGATTAAAGTTGTAGTTTAATCCTGATTTTAGGACTACTACCTAATACCACAGTGGAAAAAGACATATTTTCAATGCATTTTGTAGGTTTTTTGGATGTATTTTGATTGTAAATGATCTGGCAACATTTCTCAACTTTTTCTGATAAATGAGGGCGCTACACCAATTGTCCAACTTTGGGGTCTTATTGCTCAGAACTTTCGGGGATACCATATATATTTGTTTTGATTAAATGATCAAATATATCATGAAATTTAAGGAAAATGTCAAATTGAAAATTCCAGTCGCTTTATAAGCGAGAAAATGGGCTTTTTGTAACTACCATTTTACATGTAAACGCATAGGGAAAGCATTTGGTGGTGTGGATTCAACAGGGAAACGTACATAATTTAGTGATCTTTAGAGAAAGCGCTGGAGTGCTGGAAAGCGCAGTGAGGCGAACGTTATTTTAATTATTTTTTATTGGAGGTGGTAGAAAAGGGAAATCAACCTAGATAGCGCTAGAACCTGATTCAATGATATACTAAATAATGTTCCCATAAAAATATTTTGGTTTCGGCTAAAGTAAAGCTCTATAATAGTTTGACCAGAAACACAATGTATTTGGAACGCTTTGATCGATTGATTGATCGATTGATTGATCGATTGATTGACAGAGAAGCGAAACATATCGATTTCAAAACCAATTTAGGCTGTTTTGAGACAGAAAGGGGCCGTTTAATGTTAAATATAATTTATAGACATACGTAGCTTTAAAAGAAGGGATGGAACGAGAACCTTAATTTATTGAGTGAACTTTAAAGGGAACACTGGAACAGGGAAACTTACACCATTTATTAAGCTTTAAATGGGTCGCAGGAACAGAGCAGCGCAAGCCATTTTAGTGATCTTTAAAGGAGCGCAGGGACAGAGGAATTTGCATAATTTAGTGAGCTTTAAACGGAGCGCTGGAAGAGGGAAGCGCGTGTTAGAGATTGAACCTTAAAGGGACCGCTGGAACAGGAAAACGTACTTAATTTAGTGATCTTTAGAGCTTAGAGAGAGCGCTGGAGCAGCGAAGCGCATGTTATTTTAGTGATATTTAAAGGAGCGCTGGAACAGGGAAACTTACAGAAGTTGACAAATTTCCAACTAATGTGCGGTTTTGAAAGTTATGATAAACGTACACGCTGCACGTTTTTACAAGCTTGAAATATAATGATACTTCACGTTTCATTTATACATTTGAATTCATTTTCTTTCTTTACATCATACCGTCATTGTTTTTGTCTGACGGACTTGATGTTGCTGTTGCAAGAAAACGCGACCTAATACCCTTTCCTATCCCAAAATTAATATAATCCCTGGTCGTACTCACATATCCACGGCTGACTATCAGCTGTAACATTGCAATATTCGTAATGTCGTAGCCTTTCTTATATTCTCCTGTAAATATTGCCTTTGTATTTTCCGTGGAAAATATCTTGCTGTGTTTTCAAATACAGTAAATAGCCTAACATTTCTGTTATTGAACTCTTAAGGGCGTATTGTACTTTTCTGAAGACAAAGTGGCGTAATTACACTTTGGTTTTCAAAACATCAAAAACGTTAAATATCTTTGTTTTCAAAACAGTAATATAATGTAGAATTTCTTTAATCAAACCCTAGAGGGCAGCATCATACTTTTCTGAAAAAGACTCCACTACCTTGCTGTGGTTTCAATAAACCAATTAATTGATAAATGGTGTAAGTGGCATTTCTGTTCGCCATTTCTACGGTCTGCCATTTTCAAGGAGAGCCTCGAACTGGTACTATTCCATAACATTATGCAACTCGTAGTTCGACTCTCTATGCACAATCGTCATGCAGTGAGACATTGTGATATGACACAACACTTTCATTCAATTTGATTCAAGTTCGAGCCTCTCCTCGCAAATGGCGGATCCGTGCAAAGAACGAATTGGAACTCTAAAGCCAGGTTGAAGGCTTTAAAACACGAGTTTATGTATATATACATGTACGACCATTCGTTCCACCCTTGCGTCTCCAGATTTTTACATTTTAGATCATCTGCGTTTAGACGAATATTCGGAACGAACAAATAATGGGTATGAGACTAAAAAATATTGGACGGCAATATTTTTAGAACTTTGGATGCATCCGGATACTTTGGTTAAACAATATTGAATACACAGTTTTATTGTACCGTTAAAAAGCCTGATATTAATAATAATATTTTATACCTATCCCGATCACAATTTACTTTTCATATTTAAATTTGAGTAGACTTGGGTACTCTATCCTGATTTAAAATGCATTTTTGAATTCCCCTAGTTGAGAGTTTTCCAAAAATGTACAATTCTTGCTATCGTAGGTTGAATACTATTTTATTATTTGCTATCGTAGGTTGAATACTTTTTTATTACAGTTGTTTATATGGAGCAAAATCATGTTGGTACCATACAGTTATGTGGAGTTTCCATATCCTCATTGGTCACATGAAATTAATAAAATGGCTGTACTATAATATAACTCTAGATGGCGTCACGTCATTGCGCCTGCTTTGAGTATTATAAATCACAGAGCATATCAGAGCTTTTAAGCTCTTAATTGATTATATCTCAGGATTGACAAAACCAAATTAGATGAAATAAACGGCATATGAAAGCTAAGCGTTTGGTCTATCAATAAATATACAATTGTCACATCAAATTCTGGAAGTTCATGGTCAATAAGTTGGGTAAACACGTGCACGGTCTTTTTTAGAGACACCCTGTAATTGTAGATGCCATTAATATACGCCTTGGTGATTTAATACTGCGGTTTTAACAAACCAATTATATAGCTATTTTTAACTATGGTGTAGGTCTATGGTTAACCTTTTCCACAAGGCAGGCGTCAGCTGACGACATTCCAACATTTCACCCAAAAAAACCAAAAATTGAATTATATTATCATATTTGGAATCACAATGAGAATGAGAAATGCATTGAAATAACTACAAACATGCGTAGCATTTGATTCAGTAATTCTTGAGATAGACCATGAAAGTTGGGAAAGATTTCTGAAAAATCTCTTTTGTACTATGGTAAAACCAATAGTCGCGTGGAAAGTGATATTAGAATGTACTCGCTACTACTTGGTACTTACCAGTGCTTTCTTTTGGAAAATAGCAATCATTCTGCCTGTTATGAAGACTATAGGAATGAATATAAGATATACACCAACAGCACACAGCCCAGGGGTTCCTAGTTGGTCAACCAATAAATAAGCTATGACAACAGTCTGTAGACAAATAAAAGAGGGACGAAGATGACTCAGGCTGTTCTACGGCCGGACGGACCTTTCAAACATTTTATCCCCAAAATCACCTAAAAGATGAGGGATAGAAGGACAAGATGCTCAGGCCACGGCTCTAGGAGTCAAGAATGTGTTTCAAAGCTGGTTCACTGGATACCAAAGCATAGGAGAAGAAAACCTGAAAGACCTGCCCTAACTTACATCGATGTACTAAAACAGGACACTGGTTTGGATGTCGGAGACTAAAAGACAGCAATGCAGGACAGGAAAGTGTGGATAGCCATCGTAGATCGAGAACACAACTTGAATTAAGCAAGTAAGCAAGCACATTGCGTTTACGAAATAATAAAGCATCAACGAACTTCGCATCTAACGGTGGTGATTATCGTTCTAGACAAAGGCATTTCACATCTAGTTAATAAAGGAGTACTGCAAGGAGATAACCTTGCACCAAATGTGTTTATTCTAATGCTTGAATGGAGTGAGGACGAGAGAGTGTCATCCACTAGATTGGTGCAAGGGATCGTGGTTATTGCTTGTACATGTAGTACGTAGGCCTATTGATTTGATGGTGTTTAACCATACGAAATGCATCATGGGTACAAATCATAAAACAAATACCTTGTTCCTGAACAGCAACACAATGTTTTAGCGATAAACAAAAGGGGCCGGCTGCGTGAGATAATGTTAATCATGTTTGAGAACCATTTTCTTTTGAGCAGCAGCGGTCCAGCACGATTACAAGATTTGTGTAGAACTTACCATGATGGGGCTTATCCACAAATTGCACATGACTACGGCGCGGGAAATATTAAAGGCGTCGACAAACATATGGCTGGTTATTTGTCCCGTATTGTATTTGACACCAAGACTATTATAGTTGTGTACCTGTAGACATTTGTCGTAAGTAGCCGCCTGAAATAGATCGTATAACATTAACCGGTCAGAAAATATTCTTTTTTACGGACGACCTACGAATCTTTCAGAGTAGGGTTAGTCATTGACTATTTTTTACGGTTGGAAAACACAAAACGTTTAAAAGAAATGGTTGGGAAAAAAAATAAAAAGTTAAGAATATAATATTCGGGAAAAAATTGCAAATAAAAATCAGAAAATGTTTTGTCTCTTTTTAAATATTGACACACACACAAAATATTAGTAAGTTTTTTTTTCTTCTAAAAATTACATCCAAAATCTGTTCTTCTTTTATTAGAAAGAAATACCAATAAACAAATATTTTTGTGTTTCTGTTTCTTTCTGAAGGTCGTCTTAAGGTAACTGTCTCTCTTAAACTGACATGTATATAAATCATTGTCTCCAGACCGTAGAATTAAATACCAAAACAAGTAAATTTGCAGCAGCATGCATATCGCTGGCATTGCGAATTTATCATAATAAATCAATTGAACTGGTGGATGGTAAGGATTCAAAATCCCTTAAACACAACATATTAAATATTTTCTTCATCAATAATGAATGCATTGTTATATTGTAATGTTCATTGACCTTCAATGGTCAGCCATTAAATGTTTTTGGCATAATTTAAAATGCCGAATTATAAAGTTAAGTGACCTTTAATGGTCAGCCATTAATAGTTCTTTGCATACATTTAAATGGCATATTGTATTGCATATTACAGTTCATCAGTGACCATTATCGGACAAACCTTCAAAGCAAGAATGCTATAAATTGGAAATCCATCTGTAGATGAAATCTTTGGGAAACACTACCGTCTGTTATTTATTGTGTATCAAATGTATGTACGCTTATACAAATATTGGAATGGAATTTACAAGACGGTACATAGAGGAACATCAATGTCCCAGCTCCCCAGAAGTTGGGAAGCCGTACATTATTTCCACTAATTCCAATACATACTAATTTGTAATTAAATTTAATTGGGCCTCATTCAAATTTTTAGAATTTGTATCTCCTTTATTATCTATACAGCGCCCGACTTGCAGCCAACCGCGAGTTCAAAGTGTCCGATATATAACGGAGCAAAGAGGTGTAGCAGCGCTCCAACTTCCCAGAATTTGAGAAGTCGATAATATATTGGAACTTAAATGACGGGGCAGAGAGGAACAGCCCCGGGGGAACAGCAATGCCCCCAACTTCCCAGAACTTTGAAAATCGTAACATTGAAAAGCGCTAAGCTTTTTTCACTAATTCAAAACATTAACTCGGTGGCTACCGAGCTGTATTTAATGAGAGGAAACTCTAAAACAAAAGGGAGTGGATGGGTGAGTTATAAGATAATCTCGCTATGCAAGCAAAAAAAACAATGGCCAAGAAAAAAGCCTAAATGAGCATCAGTACACAAGCTTAAAGCAAACATTCGCGGGTGGTCAAAGCCATAGAAACATAAACAATACATTTGCGCATGCGCCAGAAAGTAAATAAACCTACCGTGCCGCTGAAAACAAACTGGATTAAAGTAGATTGCAGGTACGTAAATCCTTTTTAAATGTAGGCCTATTTAAGTTTCTTTTAAAAAGCAACATCGTTATATACTTGTCATAACGCATTTTACTTCAAATATCGTCTTTATAAAGAAGAAAAACCATTTGTGCAAATCAATAACTACACACATGCATGCAAAGAGTAAAAGCAAGATACACCAACAGGGTGTGGGGAAACAGGTAATAACGAGGGAAAATAACGCGATAAAACAGATAAATAACAAAAAAACCCAATAACACACGTAAATGCACTGGGACATTACAAGCAATAAAAATTGCTGTGCAATAAAACAACAAAGATATAACGTAACAATATAGACCGACGCATACACATTTATTTACCTGTATTGCATTTTTCATTTGCACACCCGCTACCACCAACACATACTGCGTATTCCACACACACAAAGTTCTTATTCCACTGGCAAACAGCATCATCAACACCAGAACATAGCCATTACTGAAGAATTCATGTTGGGTTATATAATGGAAAGTAACCTGTCAAACACAATAATCAGACAAGTTTGAAGTTGATGATTGTAAGTTGTAATATCAATTAGCATACTATCAATATTTTGTTTGAAATTATTATTTTCCAAAGAAAATGTATTATTTTCCAAAGAAAATGTATTATTTTCCAAAGAAAATGTATTATTTTCCAAAGAAAATGTATTATTTTCCAAAGAAAATGTATTATTTTCCAAAGAAAATTTATTCCTTTCCAAAGCAAATTTATTATTTTCCAAAGAAAATGTATTATTTTGTCTCGAGTAAATCGACAGTAACAAACGAAATGAATAAATACATTTGATCTCATCACATACCGTAAAACACTAAATATTTGAGGAGCCGAACATCTGTCTACCTTGATGAAAAGACTGATTTCCAATCTAATTGGAACACTTTTACAACATACATCCAACATACATCCAAAATGTGCCATGGTCGGACATCTACGGTTCAATTGTAAGCCAATCAAAGTCAAAAACACAAAACCTTATACTTATAAATTTCTTAAAGGAGGTGTCCCGCAAGCATAAAAGTGTGCATTATATGTTAGAAAAATAACTATCGAGCCCAACTTTTGTAATTATATAGCACAAAACACCACACTTATGACAAAAACAAATAAAAACCGCAATCTCTCAACATGCACTTTTTAAAATTCGCGGCGATCGAAAGTCCCAGTGTCGATGATGTCATAGTTATACAATGCACATGCGCACATTTTAGCACTGATACCCATTCATGTAATCATGTCAATTTGTGAATTATTTTATCTTATACATAAAGTATTCGTGATGCCCATTAGTTCTCTTTCACAAAGTTGTAAGAAAAGAAACAATTAAATGAGACCATGGGTTTATGCACCTTCAAAATGGATATATAAAGGGTTATTCCATTTTTAAATCCACCCTCTATGGAAGAAATTATCTTAAATCTTCCCACAGGGAGTGCGAATTTCAAACGGGGATATACTTGCATGGGTCAGGGTGACCCCCATTTGAAATCTACACTCCTTGTGTGGAAGATTGAGGTCATGTTAATTTTAGTCTTCCACGGGGGTTGTATGTATTTCAACTAGAATAGCCCAAAAGAGTGCTGGTGTTTGAATAATCACCTGATTGGTCACATCCCTTTCCACATACGCGATGATGCCACTGATGGCTAGCGGGATCAGCAGACGCAGAGCCTCGGCGCAAATTGTAAGCACGCCAGAAATAATCAGCAATTTCCACGAGAACTTCCAGTAGACCTTCAAAAGCGACGGTTTGGTACCATTCCTCTTTGCGCGTTCCTGTAATAATCGATGACTGTTATAAAGTTGTTGATATGGAAACATTCTATTTTTAGTGGTAATGTAAGATGAGTGTGGAATTGATGACATATGCTGAACATGCACTGTGCATGCATGTCCTTGCATACCTGATTGGTCAGTGAGAGATAGTCTGAGTGTGGTGGTGAGAGCACATGTGAGCTTGGGTGTGAGAGAGAGAAATTGAGTGCTAGCTTACACATGGAGTTCAAGAAGTGAATATTATGGCGGGAGAGAAAGGAAGTAGAGATGTAAATAAGGTACACTTTCACAAAGGTCTCCCAGTGTTTATGCTTCCTAATAAGAACAATACAATAATGACCGAGATTGTTAGAGTAAAACATTACCTTAGGCAACAGTTAATCGTGATAATACTACCGGCAATTCATAATCAATGACCAAAAGGTATAAAAGCCATGGTCGTATGTTTATGTCAAGCATTTTCTTACAAAGAAAGTTATTTCCGTGTCTAACTAGTCTTACTTTGCAGTTAATTTGCAATTAGTGATCAACATTTGAGGAGAAAATGGCTAAGTAAACGAAAACAATGGAATATTTTACAATCATTTCTTACGAATTCTTCGCGTATTATCTTCTTCCACTTTGTATGATTATTCACCGCCAGGTGTTCCCCAGGGAGACATTCTAGGTCCTCTAGTGCAATATCGTTCTCGTAACCAACTCGTAGAAGACCATAGAGCCATGAGTGGGTAATTTGGGAGATGAGGCTGGTAGAGTTGTTGCTGATGTAGAACAGGTTGTCGTCATGGTGTAGGTTGTGGTCAAAGCTGTGTGGCGGAATAGCTGAATAATTGCTTTCTTTAACACCATTCTGAAGAAGAAAAAAGGCTCACTTTCTCAGGCAATGTTGAGGATATATACAGTAGTTTACAGTGTCGTCCTTCTGTTCAGTAGGCCATCGTGCGTTTGCTCGTGCTCTGACAAGATTGATATGTGTTTATATAAATTGACTAATGATGCGACATGATTTAATGACAGGAATCATGTTTTTGGACGAGCCCTTTCAGAAAAACATATCATAGCTCAAGACACCAGTTTCAGTTACACAAAGAACAACATATTAGCTGAGAACTGAAATGTTTTTCTGACAGAATTCGCTCGTACAAAATCATGTCATTACTCTCATTATAAAACAACTCTAGTTTTTTGGTACCTTTTCCCAGTAGCATAAGTCATAAGCAGCACTTGTTCCGTGCAGATCAAGAGAAAATACAAAACAAGTAAGAGAATATTAAATGGGACCATTGGTATAGATAACTTTTAATGCCCAATGATCTGGCCCCTTCACTGCTAAAATGTTGAGTAAAATGTTTACTCAACTTTGAGTAACTATGCAACAGTTCCACAGCTGAGTAAACAGTGTCAATATGTTCAACGGTTGAGTAGAAATGCCCAATATGTTTAACAGTTGAGTAAAATATTGGGCATTGTTTACTCAACTGTTGAACTGTTGCATAGTTACTCAACGTTGAATAAACGTTTTACTCAACATTCTAGCAGTGCTCTTAATTACCTGCGTTACAATTTCAAAGCAGTCAATGCAAGTACCAGTCCATATCTAGCAGCACAGCTTAGAATGTGTCCATTGCTAGTCACCAGTAGCGTAGCGACCAGTGGCGTGGTCACCAGTGGTCACCAGTCACCAGTGGCGTGGCGACCGCCCACTCCCCGCAATATTTGAGTCGTGTCGGTTGTGATTGGTACCGTCGGTTCATTTTACAAGGGTAATCATGGAATTATGACGGTAGAAAAGTAGAAAAGTAGAAAGACCTCAATTGTCCCCCCCCCCCCCCCCCCCCAACATTATTTTTAGTTGTTTTAGAAGCCCGTTTAAAGCCGAGATGGAATCATGGCTAAGATATATTTCTCAATATTTAATCTTTTTAAATAGGAGTTATACTTTTAGAGATATAATCACATTTTATTTCTTGGCAAGTTACTATTTTGATGACACTTAGTAAACGTATTAGAGTGAAAATGATTGTAACAAGAATAAATTATTACATCTACCTAAAGATTCCAAATTTTCCCGTGTAGCAATCATCGCTTGCTTCGGTGCTTAGCCATTTGCTTGAGAGTGTGGTGAGGTCTGAATCTGAAAGTACCAACATAACCCCTTCTCTGCGTCAATAGAGCATTTCTCTACACTGTACAGGGTGAGTCAAAACAACTGCAATAGCGGAAAGAAGCCATTTTGTTTTCAAAATCAAAATGAATTTTAAAACTGTTTAAATGTTGCAAGAATGACATATTTAATCCTTGTGTAAAAAAAATTAAGAGCCGATCGCATTTTTCGTTTGTCTTTGGTGACCCTCTTTGCTGCACAACCAAATTTACCTGTTTGTCCACGAGCACGGTGATTTTCAATTGAAATTGCACACATTGCATTTTCATATTTAAATATCCCGCCAACAAAATTTGGAAAATGTCAAGTGTTTTACTAAAATTTAGAACATTATAAGCATTTTATGGCATGGGTAGGGTAAATTGATTATGTTAACTCACATATTAACAAGAAAGGATGTATCAAATTCCAATAACATCACAAATGTACTAAATGTTCCAAATTTGAATGAGACCACATTTTGCGATATAATGCTTATTTTGGGTATCTCGTGGACAAACGTGTGAAATGGGTGCACGGGTAAAAAGGTTCACCAAAGGCAAACGGAACATGATATTGACTTCATCTGTTCACACAAATGTAGTAACAAATAAGGTATTCTTATGTTTAAACAAATTCAAACTTCAACTCATTTTTTTTAACAAGATGGCTTTTTTCTACAATTGCAGTTTTTTGACCCACCCTGTAGTTGCCGATGTTACACTATAATTGAATAATCATCAGCGTTGTTCTATTGAGCACAAAATAGTGCGGCCATTTTGGTGGCACATTCAGATTGAGAGCGCCGCACATCCTCAACCAATTGGTTGAGCACTAAACCAGGGATATTAATAATTATGGGATAAGAAACTCCAGATCTGTGCCTGTAATCAAATTGGTTCATGTACACAGCGCCCCCTTTAACAGTTGCGACATGCCGCATAAGGCAAGCAGTAGTTGGCTTCGACCATGTTATAGCGCCAACTAGACCAGTTGCGACAAACTATTAAGGTCAAGAGAATCGGGGTTTTATCTACCATGTTACCTACGCCTGACTAAACCAAGTGATCATGCTTGTTATGATCTGTATTCCGTCTACAAATGTAGTAGATGTATCGATGTATGCGATACAATTTCAAAGCAGTCAATGCAAGTACAAGTGCCTGTCTAACAACAGTACAGCTTAGAATATAGCTCATACAACATAATAATAATAATAATAATACTGAACATTTATTATGCGCGCAAATCTGCCGAAGCACTCATGGCGCAGTGAACAATTAAACAAGAGAAACAATGAAACCAGAGCAGAGAACATTATACATATACAAATAATGCATAAAAAAGCAACAATTATACAATGCAATAAATATAATATAACTTGGACAATGAGTCCAGTGCTAGTCACCAGTGGCTTAGCCAAAGGGAGGGGGCGGGGCGAAGAGGCGAGGGGCAAAGATATATTTCACAGTATTTGATATTTGTAAATAGGAGTTATACTTTTAGAGTTATAATCAAATTAAATGTGGTAGATGTATCGATAGAAAGAGGATCACAAAACGTTCCTATTTATATGTAACATAATATGGTCCCACTTCGCCATCGCCAACTCACGTAACCGCCCACAACGCAAACAAACAGATGCTCCGTCCGCAGGAAAAGGGTCGGTAACCCTACCCTACGTCAGAGGTGTATCGGAAGGCCTGCGCAGAATTCTAACTAAACGCGGTGTCCGGGTTCACTTCAAACCCAGGAATACCCTCAGGCAGCACCTTGTCTCACCCAAGGACAAAATAGACAAAAAGGAGAAGTGCGGCACAGTATACCACATTACTTGTCCGCAATGCCCTGCCTCCTACATTGGTGAGACAAAACGCCCCCTTGGCATCAGAGCCACCGAACACAAACGGGAACCGTCCCCCGTCGCTGAACACACCACGAGGACCGGCCACAACTTCCCCGCTGACAATATCAGAATTCTTGATTCTGACTCCTCATGGTTTGGCCGAGGAGTTCGCGAAGCCGCACACATCAGGCTCCAGCAAAGCTCCCTAAACAGAGACGGAGGGCGGTACTACCTACCAGCGATATACACGCCGCTATTGAGTTGTCGTCCATCACCGCCTGACGGCGATGATGATGAGACTCAATAGCCTAACCGCCAACAGCGCCCCCACGTGTTATTGGGGCTGACGAAAGGCAAGCGAGTTGCTGCCAGAAAGCTATCCCAGAGGTAAGCTTATTTGCTGTTGTGAGAAATAATAATCTCAAAAATATAATATGAACATATCATGAAAAAAAATACCGAAATGTAGGCAATTGAATAAATAAATCCAACCATTCTTGAGGAGTTTAGGTTTTCCCGTTCATTTTGAAACAGTTTTAACCAACACAAGGCAAGTGGCACAGCCGCTCACACAATAGCCTATTGTCCTATATAAATCATTTTGCTATGCATATTTCAACTTCAATTTAGTCTTAGTGAACAGTTCCATTTGTACGCGATAAATTTATCGCGACTGTATCGGGGCCTGATATGTTTTGGACCCGATGTTTTTCAAGTTGATACGCGATAAAATAGTCATCAGGCCTCGATAAAATAGACATCGGGGCCCGATACTACGCCTCTGCCATACCCTGGGTATGTTTAGCAAATAGAGCGGGACATTGTTTAGCAAATACACGAGGATAATACAATTTACGTTTAAACATCCATAATCAATAACATTATCTCTAAAAACATGAAATGCTGAATTTGTACCTTACAACTAGAATAAATAACCCGAAGCTCTATTTACATACCGACCACTTATCTTTCGTTATATTTAAACAAGCGGTAATACGCTACTCGATAAATAATCCTTTGCTACTCGCAACTGTACGCGATAAAAATCTCATCGGGGCCTGATAAAAAACTCATCGGGGCCCGGAACATTCTCGCAATTTTTATCGCGTACAAATGGAACTGCTCCCTTAGTACTCTAAGTCTTATACATTTTCACTTTGGAAACCAAATTCAAACAAATCAAACACTTTAGCACTGTATCCATCATGCTAGCTTGATTGGTTCTAACTTGCTTAAAGGTAGATGACCCGATCACATTTTCGTAACACAGAATTATTTCAAACATACGGAGATTTTCATATCATATGAAAGCTCGTATTTTTCTCATCATCATACTGAAATTTGACGGCCTAAATCGGTATAATTACGGAGAAATCGATGAAATAACGTCAAATTACGCGAATGGTGGTAACCACCGATATAGTTTGTGTACTACTCAATGGGTACAGTTCACAGCATCTTGTGCGTCTAAAATAAGAACCATTAGAGCTATGCAACTCAAACTTTGGAACACGACTTTTTTAAGGATGACCTTTCATGTAGAATAGAAAACTTCAAGAAAATCGGAATGTGATCGGGTCATCTACCTTTAATTGGTTCCAACGACATTTCATGATAATTCTATTTTATGTACTTCATCGCATTGCTACAGTGCAACAGAGCATAAATTTCCAAATATTGAATTATAAATATAGTGCCTCCTGATTGTTGTACAACAATGAACATTTCAATCCTAAGTATGTGTATCATATATAATTAAAACAGCTTTGTTTTAAAGTACTATTCCGTGTTCTTGTATGATTATCAGCATTGTTACATTTCTTATTAAACCTGATTTCGGATTGGCCAATACTTGATTATCAATATACGCTAATCCAACCAGCTACTGCCTACTTCCTTTCATGGCCTTGACTATTTAAACATTTCTTTTTTATTTAGGCTTAGTGCAGGCCTTTAACACGATACCTGTTTGTACACCCATGCATGTCAGCACATGGTCACCTGAAGTAACATACACCATTATGACTGCACCCTGGCGAATTGCATTTCAAATTTCATGTAGCGCGAATTTTAAACCACTGGTCCTTTAGCATGGACATGTCCTTGAATATTCCTTCCATTGTTTGCGTGCATGGCTGCACAAGTATTAATAGACTTTTGCTTAATTAAGACAGATTTTGGGTTTTTGTTAAAAGTAAAGATAAATGTGAACTTTTTCTCAGACAGTATTATTGGCAATGATGGGAACTTCATTTCCTGTAACTTTGGTGTTAATAGCATTTATAGTTTTTGCTGGAAATTCCAAAAAGCAAAATGTTAATGTATTTCTTTATAATATGCTAATCATATGCAAATAAGGTCAAACCTTTTTTTTCTCTATGACATTAAAATCACCAAGCTGTATTCTATAATATGATATTGTCGCCTTGTCTTACATATGTTACTTTTTGAATTAGAGCGTAATTTCAATAACATGCACTTTTGGAAATTTATGCTCTGTTGCACTGTATAACATGCCTGCACGTGGTGGATACTGATATATAATCATTGTTACGCACGTGTATAATAGGCCTCCATATAATATAAACACATAAAAAGATGATTCATTTTTAAAATAACTCCATTGTATTGCCATCTCATGCGTGCACATGTTGAATAATGGTTATAAAAATAATTTTATGCACGTATTATATACGTATATTAAATTCGAGAGAAATGCGAATGAACTGTGTTGTTATTCCATAACAATATATACATTGTGATTTTCCTTTTCAGAAAAGTACAGTCTCATTCAAGGTAAATCACGCTATAAGTTGATTGTATACCATATTTGGACGATAAATTACTACTTTTTCTAGTGGCATCCAAACGAAACATCAGGCAGTCTTTTTGCAGGGTTAGTGAGAAAAATATACCTTTTCTCTATTACAAAAATCTCAATACTTATGAGGAAAAGTAAAATTGATCGGGTATAGAAAGCAACTTAAAGGCATATTATGTGATCTTTTCCAGAGAGCACCCTCAATTCATGATTTATTTTTAGAAATTGGATTTTCTTGCAGATTTACATTTCTGATCATAAATTGTACACACATTCCAAGTTACAGAGCGATACGATTCCTAATTACCTCAAAGTCATGGTTTTAGAGTGAATTTAGAGTGAAAATATAAACTGTCGTGTTAACCCGACAGTTTATTTTCACTCTAAAACCATGATTTTGAAGTAATTAAGAATCGTATCGCCCTGTAACTTGGAATGTATGTACGATTTATGATCAGAAATGTAAATCTGCAAGAAAATCTGCTTTCAATTTTTTTTTTTCGATGTTGAGGGCGTTCCCTGGAAAGATCACATAATATACCTTTAAACTTTCTATTAAACCTTGTTAATATAATTAATTTGGGTATACTTATTAACGTCTCTGAACGCAGAGGTTTACAACAAAACCTATAGGCCTAACCCGAATAAAGGCATATTATGTGATCTTTTCCATGGGACACCCTCTATCCTTGAACTTTTTTTGAAAGCATATTTTCTTGCAGATTTACCTTTCTGATCATAAATCATAAATATAGTCTGAGTTACAGAGTGATACGATTCTAAATTACTTCAGAATCATCGTGGTTTAAAGAGGTTGAAAATAGATTTTTCTGCTCCAGGACAGCTAATTTTCAGTCTAAATTCACTCTAAAACCATGATTATGAAGTAATTAGGAGTCGTATCACCCTGTAACTCAGAATGTATTCATGATTTATGATCAGAAATGTAAATCTGCAAGAAGAAAAAAATAAAGTATAGAGGGCGTCCCATGGAAAAGATCGTATAATATGTTTTTTAAATCCAGGAGGTTTTGTTTCATGTAAAATGGTTACATTGTTTTGCAACAATTCACGGTACTGACATGGCAGGTATCTTAAAAGAATAAATGCAATGATCTGTGACCATAGTGCTAGATTGACCGTATACTTTGTAAAATATTCAAAGTGAATAATAGTTATAATCGGTTTCAGCAAATGGATCACCTCATTTAAAGTTTTGGACCTGTGCACAGTTCGGGAGAGGTAGTAAACTGTTTCCCGAATAAATCAATATAACTTCGATCCTGAAACAGGCCAGAAAGGAAAACTATACAGTCATCAAAAAAGTAACTATACCGGGTAATGAATGGACTTTTAACTCTAAAAATGTGTATCCTACCTAAAAGTATTTAATATAAAAGTGTTGACACATTTATCTTTAGTATTGAAAAATTTACACTCCAAAATGTAAGGTAAAGTCACAATTTTCATTTTCACATTTTACTTTCTTACACGTGGGAGAGTATGACAGGTAGCATGTGTATGGCGTATTGAGCCATCGGAACAATACCGCCGACTATCTAACATGCACATGCATCCCAAATTGCACTACCGGTAATCGATAATGTACCCGTAGCTGGGTCCGCGTGTATAAAAGAAAAATATGAAAATGAAAAATCGGACTGCACCTTACATTTTGGAGTGTCACTTCCTCAATAATCACATATTAAAGAAGATAAATGTCTCAACAACTTTACAAATTAATATTTTTTAAGGTAGGATACATATTTTAAAAGCCGATTTTATTACATGTATAGTTACTTTTTTGATGGCTGTACAACGTGGACGTATCATGAATTGTTACACGCGCAATTAAATTTGGCCTACAATATTAAACATGTAGTTATATGCTTATCATCTATTTTAACTTACCAAACACGTACAGTTGTCTTCGACATCACTCGAGTCCGATGAATCTGCGTCGTGGTCTGAATCCTCAAATAATTTGATGATAATTTGGGGAATGACAATATCACAGATGTGATCTTTTTCCCAGTACGAATTTTCAATTTCCCTGACGTGCCGACACATATGTTTCTAGTCTGACTGGACACTTTTCCCAATGCCTTATCGAATAAATTTTGAATGTCATTGATGTCGAAAGTTTGTTATGCTTTGCAACATGATGTTTAATTGCAATCACCTAAAACATGATTTTAGTAAACCTACATGATAACATAGGCCAAGGGAATAACTTGAGTGCCTCTTTCCATAAGTAACACACTAAAATATATATTTGGCCTAATACTCACCTGTTAAAGTAACCATGAAGTAACATTCTGAGTATTTTCCTGAGCTTTTATCTTTCATAAATACGTATTGATCATTGGTTACTCGAGCGCAATATTTAAGGAGATTAAACTGGGTATTAACGTGACAAATAACAATTTACAGCCAGTACATCCCCATCAAATCCACCTTGCATCTCCCCCAATATGCAAGAGGTGACACGTTTGCTGAAACCGATTATAATACCAAATTGAAGTTGAGAAACGCAGAGCAAAAATATTTAGGACTATGATTAATTTGTATTGACTGATTGAAACTGTTTTAACATGAACCCGATGTAAAAATGAAATCGAATATTAATTAACAAGAAACATTAAGAAATCCAAATAAATACTTTCATTACCATGTTTTTGATGGAATTGAAGACATTGTAACCTTCCACGCAAAACAGCATTCCGTAAAGGATTGATAGGATAATGACAAGATCATATCTCAAGATTGTCGTATCATTGAGCTTCATCTGCACCAGATTCACCAGTCTAATGCATTCCAATACAAAAGATATCATCCAATATGCAAGTAATAGTAAACCCGCAAACCGACGTCTAATCTGCCGCGATTCAATGCAATGATTTGAAACTATTGCACCGATCCCGCCGAAAGTGGCACAAATAGCCGGAATATATAGGAAAATCTCAGATGTGCTTTCCCTATGGCGCGTGTCCGTTTGATCCGTAAGTATCCCTTCAACGATGGCTACAACTTGCATGAAGAATGCACAAGACAGTAGAGTCCATCGTATACTGCGACCTGGTATTGTTTCCCTAGACTGACTATGATAAGTATCTTGACGAAGTTGTGTTGTGATCAGAACCCCTATCATCAAGAGACTAAATGCAAGGTGAAAGACCGCGTAGCAGACGTTAATTTGACACGTATCGGTCAGAAGATTTATAATGGAGGAATATTCCTCGTCACAGAGCAGGCATGACTTGTTGACATATCTACCAATACTCGTGCCGCACAATCCTATCCTGTCAGCCATGTTTATTAGTATGAAGAATTGTTACTCGATCGCCCACGACAAATGACACCGCTGACAGTTTGGTATGATCTGAGACAATATGTGACTCCGCTAATACTAACAGCTGCTAAAGTTTAAAGAGATAGCTGCACGATCGGTCATTTTTCCGCTCCACTGACCACCTTCGATGTAACGTATCGTACACTCGGTCAAAATTCTCTTAATCAAAGAAATTCATTGTTTTTTTAAAATGCAGTATCTTTCATCTGCGCTCCCGGGCATTTACTCTCTGCGTAAGAGTGCAGTAAAAACGATTTGCTTGTTATGCTCTATGGCTCCTGTTGATAATGACTAGGTCATTGCATTGTTCGATTTTGAACCAGTTGAACGGTCATACATCAACTTGTTTGTGTTAAATGTCCATACAAATTCAACCCAACTTCCATTAGTCAACCAAATACGGTGTCACCAAGAGTACGACATTTGTTAGATTATTGCTGCGATAAAAAAAACACTCGCCAACTCATCCGTAAATTTAATATTGCGTTCATGCATGGATGAAGCATACCTATAACATTTAAGACTCTGCAAAGTACTTACCTACTGCAGTAATCTGGATTGTACTAGCCTTCCGGAGGGAGAATCAATAAACGTTTAGTCTCCGCTGGGGCGCACTACCTACAATAAATAAAAGGGTATGGTCCTATAGTGATCCCATAGTGATAAAATATATAGGGAGGGTAACAATAATAATCAAACAAACAAAAAACAAAAAACTAAATTGTAAGCAAAGATAGACGTGCCTTGTTAAATTACTATGAGCGTGTTTCTAATTCTACTGGGGCACTGCAAAAATTAAACCCTTATAATCGCTAAGATTTAATCGGTAAGTTTGTAATCCCCCCTGTTTCTGCTCGCGAAAAGTTACCGCTAAGTTTATCAATTCTAGTCGATGGGCCACGACGTTTGACCTTTTGTAATACCAAACAATGCCACCGCACCTAGTGAAAAATTAGTGTATAACCCAGCGTGACACGGTTCAGGGCGCAACCCGCTAAGATTAATCGCCTTTCTGTTTCTATTGGGTTTATTGCCGATTATTACCGGTTCCAAACCTGGTTTGTGAAGGTTTTTGGGATTACCGAATTAGCGGGTTCTGCCTGTTTCTACTGGGAAAACTTATCGTTTATTAGCGGTTTTTTCCCCAGTAGAAACACGCTCTTTGTGAATGCAACTACAAATTGTAAAATTGTATACATTTATAATACTAGCAGGGGTGTGCCACTGAGCTTGCCGATCAGAGGCCACTTTTAAATTAAAATTTGGTCGGCATAGAACTGGTGGCGCTATACCGATCAGGCGTGATTGTAGCAGACGACACGACGATGGTCACGCGTCTCTCAGACGACCCAATATGGCAACGGAAGTGCACTATTTTGAATTATTTTTAACAGTCATCGCTCGGTTAACGATGAAAATTCTTCTAATTATGATGAATTTGTCAAAATGATAAGATTAACATTCGCGATTACGTGTTATTCACTACGAATTCAAAATTTAGATTTCGCGTGGCCACCGTCGTCTGTGTAAATCCACAGCGCCCCCCAAACCTATGCCGACCAAATATTACGTTAAACCTGGTTAAACATTGTTAAACGCGTTAAACGCCGGTCACCGACACATTTCGATGATTACCATAATTTTTGTAAACGGAACCGTTTTCGCTACGTGCGTTAGTATAGGACTTTCCTATCCCAAAATTAATAGTATCCCTGATACTAGGGCCAAAAAATGTTCATAATAATATATATACAGTCATCAAAAAAATGAACTATACAGGTAATAAATGTGCTTTTAACTCTAAAAATATATATCCTACCTAGAAATATTAAATAATAAAGTTGTTGGGAAATTTATCTTCTTTAATATGAGATATTGCACGCTAGGATCAGTTAAATATTTAAGAAGCGACAATCCAAAATGTAAGGTAAAGTCACAATTTCAAATTCACATTTTACATTTCAACACGGGGAGAGGATGACAGGTAGTGTGTGTGTGGCGTATTGATCCATCGAAACAATGCGGCCGACTGGCCAACCTGCGCATGCATCCCACAATTGCAGTACCGGTAATCGATAACAGTCAGTACGCAGGTATCGTTTTTAATGAGTGACCTTGCCGATTTCTAACCCACGCAAAGATCGATTTCAGCGCTAAAACATTAAGGGAAGTTTGTTTTCCCTGAATTAATTGAGGTAGGGTTAGCTGGCAGCCATGATGGAGAAGTAGGTGGATTGTTCGTAATTTTCTCTATAATATGATGCCAAATCTGACATATTTGGTCCACAAACAGTGATTTTATCGCTAATTTTAGAATTTAAAAACTTTCGTGACTTTGCTTCTTGTAACTATTCACTTGACTGGACTAAAATTCGTACGATATTTTAAGAGCAATTTCCGTACTAACGGAATCTTAAGCTTTAATTTCATATCAAAAACATTGATGCCCGACTTCTTTTTTGATAAGAAAAACGGAGTTTGATTTTCACCTATTTTCGGTCAGAAAACGAAACTTACGATCCCCCGTTAGGCCTCGCCAACTTGATTTTTAGTTTCCCGTAACACGCCCGCGCTTCATTTTCATGCCCGCGTTTGAATTCATTATTGAAATTTTTGAAAAAAAATACCGTTTTTCCAATGAAAACGTCCGAATTCATGCATTTTGTGTGATGAAATTGTGAAATGTTTATTCATTTTGACCAGAATAGCCTTTCTGTAAAAAAAATATCATATGACATTGTGTAGCGCAGAGGGATCGATTTCGAACCCCGGACCTCTCGCTCCCAAAGCCAGCCCTCTACCATCTGAGCTATCAAGCACATCTGAATATAATTGTGAGATTTAAACACTTGATCAACAACCCGTCGACGCTTCGAAATGAATTTAGATCGAGACAAGATTCGAGGAGCTATTTTATAAGCATTCACTTGACCGGACTAAATCATTTTATAAAATTGTAAGCATGTTTCTAGTTACAAAAGACTATGAATATTATGATACGATGGATAAAATTGTTGCCTGATTCTTCAGAAGCGACTTTTTTACCATGAATTTGGCTTTAGTTTCGTCAAGTTTTTCTTGAATTCGGGTTTGTCGGATTGCAATAATCTGCACCGAAAATACAACATGTCATGAAGTTCACAGATAATATTAGATAATATTATTTGCATAATATGCCTTTTTACTATACAATTTCATGGCAAATGTGTTTGAAATGTGTGATTATAATCATGAAAAGAGCTCATTTACATCGTGCTATTACGAGGTCAACTATGACTGCGAAGCGGTTTCACTACGGGTGAGTACTTCCGGGTCGCTTTGCTGGGTTAGAAAAGGAACGACTTTTCGCGTGGTTGCGAACTGACTGATAAGGTACCCGTAGATTGGTCCGCGTGTAGAAAATAAAAATCGGACTTCTCCTTACATTTTTGAGTGCCACTTCCTCAATAATCACTTGATCCTAGCGTGCAATATCTCTTATTAAAGAAGACAAATTTTCCAACAACTTTATAATTTAATATTTTTAGGTAGGATATATATTTTAAGAGTTAGAAGCCCATTTATTACCTGTATAGTTACTTTTTTTGATGACTGTAGGCCTTTATTACCCCATTGTAGTGAGAATCAATGGTATTATATAGCTAAGACCAGGACTGAATGCCTGGGTGCCGGGGAAATCGATACTCCCTGACGGAAGGCTAGTGTAATCCAGATTTTATTTCGAAATACGTGTATTTCGTAAAATGAGAATAGAAACGCTGAGTGTAAACCACTGAGACGTTCCTGTGTAAAATTGACCATCGGAAGCTGTGAGCTCCGGATTATAAGTTATAAATAACGGTCAGAATTTAAAAATATTGCGCAAAAAACACTGGTTTTTGACGTAAAATTGTATTAACCCATTTTGGGGGGGTCCAATTGTTGACAATAATATCCGCTTTGGTGAAATAATTGCGATACTTTGGTCGCTGTATAATTAACGAATTTGGCACTGCCGAATTCTGCAGTTACGATGAATGTTGGTACTGAGCGGGGTACTGAGGCGTCGACGCGTTCGACAGCCAATAATATTGAAGATAATAAGGCCAATAATAAGAAAAATGAGGCCAAAATGTCAGGCAAAAGCGGGAAGTTAATCCTGAAAAGTCGTCTAAGACTAATGATAATACCGAGGCCAGCCAGGCTCAAGGTCAATCTGCCAATAAAGCTAAGGCAAATACTAAAGTCAAAGGCAAGAAAAATAGTAGACTAGATCGTTTATTAGCGGTTTCTTCCCCAGCAGACAGCCTGCCAGCATTAAAAAATATGCTCAGAAAAAATCTCAACGGCATTTTTTGTTAGAGCAATGCCAACCGTGTGGAATCATAAATATATATGACACTGCATAGGATGTGGGGTGTTGGCAAATTCTATATCTTGATTTAGTGTGAATTTTGCCCAAAAACTGTCATTTTAATCCGTTTTTCACCACAATATTGTTTTTCAGGATATTTCTATTTTTAAACATGTTATTTCATCATGACTGGTGCCAAATGAAAGATGAGGATGTAAGCTTTAAATATGATACAAATATATGCGAGTATAAATCACGAATATCAGAATTGTGATTGAAAACGCATCAATTTTTAGCAATTTTTGATCACATTTTGAAATAGTTATTTAATTAGGTATTCATTTAAGATTCAAAATAAAACAGCATCTGTCCCATATGTTCTGAAAAACTGCTCATATAACATTTAAATAATATAGAGGAAAAACAAAAAATGCTTCGATAATCCAAATTGTATTTTATAGCAATTTTATTCTACAAAGCAACAGAGAAAGAATCCCCTTTATTTCAAGGTGTTATACATACCTACATAGGATATAAACAAGCACATTATAGGGGACTGGTTTAATGAACCCGAACAGGACTTGTGTGAATTACCGTGCATGAATGCACCTATTATGGCATAATGTCCAGCTGACGCGGTAAATTCAAATGCGTGTTCCCTGGGTTTCATGCCTGGTGAATAATTTGTTTACATACAGATAAAGCTAAGAGTATGTACAAAGTGTATACACACTGATTAAATACAGAAAATAATGAGGAATACGCAGATGAGGTTATTTTACCAAATTGGTCATTATATTAAATATTCATCACTAAACTTGACTTTATTGGGAATATGGTGTTGTCATTGTCATTTATGTCAATTGCGGGGCATCGTTGGTCGGTTTCACTGTAAAACGGTAATTTCGACTCGTTTAAGATCATAATTATTGTTTCTTGTCAAATATTCCATTTTTCAATGATTGGTGTCAATCAAATGGAAGGTTATGACCGCTTTTATAATGATACCCATATAAACGAAACAGAAACCAGAAATACAAAATGGAGTAAAAACAAGTTTTTAGATTTAAATTAAAATAGCATTTGTTCTATATTTTCTATAAATGACTGATATTACACCTGAATTATATATCCAATGTTTTAATTTTAATAATTGTTATTAATTTTATAACATTTACACATTTAAATGTAGATGCCAAAAACTTTTAGCATTTTAACTACAATAAAAAACCAAATTATTATGCTAATTGAAATGTATTAATTAGATTCCAAACAGAAATAGCATTTGTTCCACATTTTCTACAAAACGGCTCAAATTACATCTGAATTATACCGAGAAAAACTTATTAGGCCTAAACCGATCTGTAGTTTAGGCGACGAACCCCCCCCCCCCCTGTTCTACGGGCAAACGGACCTCTCAGGTAGGGTAGATCGGTCAGTTTTTTCTTACGGGAGCCGCCGAATCAGGAATTTAAGAGAGGAGGGGGGGAGGGGGGGGGTACTGTCGAGGCAGAAAATGTTGAGGGGCGGGGATTGACATGGTGTCCCGAAACTGAGTTTTTCTCATGGTCTTAGTGCAGCATCACATAACTGTTTTAGATCGGAATATTGTTTTGAAGAATATCGCTTTTAAGGTCAGTAGCGTAGCCAGGCGAAGGGCCGGGGGGGGGGGGGGGGGAGTGCCATCCTGAAAAAGGGGTTCCCGGGAAAATCGGGAAGTCAAAGGAAAATCGGGAAGGGAATGAAAGGGAGAAGAGGATATAATAAAAATTCCTTTAAAAAGGAATGGGTGCTCAAATGAACATGCTTCATTTGATTAATTACAATATATTAAATAATAAATCTAGATAGGACTTTTGATTAATTACAAATTACATTAAATATAATAATTTGGTCCTGAAGATGTCAGAGCTAATCCTGACGAAAGTGTAAAAGTCTTAAACTTGTCCGCCGGCGTACCCGTTAAGCTCTATACTCTATTTGGCTTCCTCTGGACAGTGGCGTAACTTACCAGACGCAGCTTGCCTTTCAACGCTCATGTGTATACGCCAGCGCCGCGAGTGTTATGTAGTGCAATTAGTAGAATACGCGGTTACGTCATGTATTATATATTCTTTAACTATTTCTATAAATGACTTGTTAATCCAATTGAAGGATTATCTAATTAATCTATGCATTCATGATTTCATTTAGTATCGATCGATCGATCAATCAATCAATCAATCAATCAATCAATCAATCAATCAATCAATCAATCAATCAATCAATCAATCAATCAATCAATCAATCAATCAATCAATCAATCAATCAATCAATCAATCAATCAATCAATCAATAAATCAATCAATCAATCAATCAATCAATCAATCAATCAATCAATCAATCAATCAATCAATCAATCAATCAATCAATCAATCAATCAATCTGTCAATCTGTCAATCTGTCAATCTGTCAATCTGTCAATATGTCAATATGTCAATCTGTCAATCTGTCAATCTGTCAATCTGTCAGTCAATATTATTACATCTGTCAGTCAATATTATTACATCTGTCAGTCAATATTATTACATCTGTCAGTCAATCAATCAGTCAATATTATTACATCTGTCAATCAGTCAATCAATCAGTCAATATTATTACATCAGTCAATCAGTCAATCAATCAGTCAATATTATTACATCTGTCAATCAGTCAATCAATCAGTCAATATTATTACATATGTCAATCAGTCAATCAATCAGTCAATATCATTACATCTGTCAATCAGTCAATCAATCAGTCACTATTATTACATCTGTCAATCAGTCAATCAATCAATCAAGCAATATTTTTACATCTGTCAATCAGTCAATCAATCAAGCAATATTATTACATCTGTCAATCAGTCAATCAATCAATCAAGCAATATTATTACATCTGTCAATCAGTCAATCAATCAAGCAATATTATTACATCTGTCAATCAGTCAATCAATCAAGCAATATTATTACATCTGTCAATCAGTCAATCAATCAAGCAATATTATTACATCTGTCAATCAGTCAATCAATCAAGCAATATTATTACATATGTAAATCAGTCAATCAATCAATCAAGCAATATTATTACATCTGTCAATCAGTCAATCAATCAAGCAATATTATTATATCTGTCAATCAGTCAATCAATCAAGCAATATTATTACATCTGTCAATCAGTCAATCAATCAATGATTTATGAATTCATCACTTCATTTATTCATCATTCAATGTGATTGATGAATAAAGTAATAATTTTAAAAGCGACTTAATCATATTATTACTAATGAAAGTTTAGTAGAGAACTCAGCAGTTTGGAATTGAAGACTCCAACTTTCCTGGTGTTTATATTATACCCACGTACCAAACTACCAAGACCAACCCACTGATCTCTGCATGTAAGTAATTCATAATTAGGCCTACAGATGAGTTGATATTGAACAGCGGACTGCGTAAACTACAACTGTACACCGCCCCAACCCACACCTCTCAATGCCCTGTACAATGTACATGCAATGCTTTGCTATTATAATACATCTATATGCAGGCTGCATTATATAGCTGAGATACTGCACTGTACATATTCATATCGAGAATGTAACCGAGCGTAACTATCTCCATCCTTTATAACGAGCGTGATATTCAGCCTCGTTTATAGTTCGTAAACGCCGATAGCACTCGTACACTACAACTTAACATTTCACTGTTACGTAAATGTTAGTAAGAGACCATCAGTAAACATGGCAGCCTCCATTTATAATATCTAGAAATACCAAATTGTGTAAGTTTTCGCAAACTGATGACAATACAAGGGCTCCCGCCGTAGCGGACGCCCAAAAAGGGAAGGAAAGGGGAAAGGGAAAGAAAACGGACAGAAAGGAGAAAGGAAGACAGGCAAACTTTGGCCCACATGTGAAAAACTATCAACCCTTCATGGATTGGATGATGAGATATTTTTTGCAGGGTAGGGTCTGGAGAGACGATATAATGTTTGTGCGGCCAAATAAAAGGGTTTTGTTTGCCCAAACAAGGGGAAGTGGGTATTGCTCTGTAACTTAAAAGATCTTTACAGTTTACGATTTATGATTAAAAATGAAAATCTGCTTCCAGAGTAAAATCAAGGATAACGGGCGTTCACTCGGAAAAGATCGCATAATCTGCCTAATATTAACTGCTTCTCCTCACTTTCCCCCTTATACTAACTACATATTTCAATCTACACAGGAATTAAAGTTATTGTCTTCGGTATCATAGTTATGCAATAACAAAATTGTGATTTACCTGCTGTTATGTTATGCAATCCTCTTAGCACGTGTTTCCTGCCAATCACAGAAAAAATTAACTGAGTCAGTTGACTCATTTTGATGAATCTTATGATTGTCCGTGTACTGAGACACTTCAACGATTTACTGAGTCAAATGACTCAACACTAATGAGTCAATTGACCCACTAATGCTTTAAATGAGTCATATGATGCACCAGCAATGAGTCAAATGGCTCATTAATGCTTTAAATGAGTCATATGATACACTAGTAATGAGTCAAGTGAAACATGCATTGATCACCTGACTCATTTGAATGAGTCAAGTTACTCAGTGGTGGATCAAATTGAGTCTTTTAATGCATTTATTCGAGTCATTTGATGCATTTATTTGAGTCCCTTGACTCACTAGAATGAGTCATTGGTGTGTCCGTGTACTGAAACACTGTGATATTTTATTGAGTCAGTTGACTCGGTGGATGAGTCACATGACTCATCCACCGAGTCAACTGACTCATCCACCGAATCATCTGACTCGGTGGATGAGTCACATGACTCGGCTGATTTGGCAGGGTCCAAAGTGTACTGACTCTAATGCGTCATAGTTATGTAGAATTCCAAAAGTGAATTATTTGAAAGACAAAGGTTCATGCGTTATAATAATAGATTCACTCATGCGTATCATAACAAGAAAATTTGCATTACATATTGACCAACCCTCGTATATATTTACAAGACCAGGAAGCGCTATTTTCTTATAATTAACCAGGCTAGCGAGGGATTGTAACATGTGTTACTGTTACGGTTAGGGTTAGGGATAGGTTTAGGGTTGGAATTAGGGTTATGGTTTTGGTTAGGCTTTAGGTCAGGGTTCAAATCAGGGGTTAGGTTACGAACACATTTTCAAACGCGATTTACTCAAAATGCGACGAATTATGTGAAATCTGACATGATTGCCTTTCATTTGGTACCAGTCATGCAGTAATCGAGTTTACGTCGTACAATATAGGGCCTATCCTTCAAGCAATATTTCGACACAAATTAAGAAGAAGAAAAATGTTTTTGGAACAAATTGACCATTATTACAAGAAATTCTAGCAATTAGAAGTATAAGCTCACTTCAGTTTTCTCAGACATGTACAGGGTATCTCAGATTGGGCTATTCCAGATAATAATGAGAGACATCGGAATTCCAGACTTTTTTCCCCACCAATTTTTCAATGGAATTCCATACCTTTTTGGCACATGTTCTTGGAATTCCAGACTTTTTCACAATTTAGACCCCCCCCCCCCCCCCCTATAGAGGACATCTGAATTCCAGACTTTTCCCCCACCGATTCCATACCTTTTTTTAAGTTTGATCTGGAATTCCATTTTTTTTTAAAGTTTGATCTGGAATTCCATACTTTTTTTTGAAGTTTGATCTGGAATTCCATACTTTTTTGAAGTTTGATACTTTTCATAGAGGGAGTCATGGAATTCCGGACTAAAAAAAATAAAAAATTGTACCTAATAGGGAGGTTCATTATTATCTGGAATAGCCCATTGATCTATCCGAGGTAATACAATTTTTTTGGTATAAACTTTAATGATATTGTCCAAACTGTTTTCATACATGTATATCTTGCTCCAGCTTTCTTAGCAATTTTAAGATTTTGAAAATCGGACATTTTTGTTGGAAAATACAGACTTTTTGGTAACGATAATAGATTTCAAGTTTTTGTCGAAATGATCCAATTCTTATTTGAATTAGCTTTTTGATAACAATCGATTGTTGTGTGCATAGAAACAAAGCTTTGATTGAATAGGGTAGGATTTGTTATAAAGCTTGAGTGGTTTTAACCGTCCTTTCCTATGAGGTGTGGGTTCATTGTTTGAAATGCTGGTAGTGCTAGGGAGAATAGCTGTAAAGATGAATTATGTGAGCCAAAATATGAAAATACGTTTTTCATTAATTTTTGATTATGTATTGCCACAGCGGAACAAAAGAGATATCTCAATGAAATTAACAGAATACGTAAGAAACATCTCCACCATCATATCGCAAGTGTTTAAATTTGAAACACTATTTGTTTTATATTTTAATATATTTTTGAAACCCGGTATGGATCATTCTGATACACCCTGTATTATTCACCATTGGCTAAATGTTATACTAGCAATTTAAGATTTAGTTAAAATTGTAAAACACTTTATAGAGTATTTTACTTTTAAAATGTTGTTAAATGTTATCTATATTCGGTCATATAGTACCATTCATATAAAAGCTGACATCGTCACGTTTAGTTGATGTAAAACTTAAATGAATTAGCTTTTTTGAATTTGAGTCCAAAAATGCTAAATATTGATGTTTTCACCCATGTTGTGTTATTATTGATTTATATTCGCTTATACTGGTAACATATATTAGCTGATACCATCACCTTTCATTTGACACCAGTTATGATGTAATCGGATCATTAATGATGGATATATCCTTAAAAACAGTATTTTGATGAAAAACGTGTAAACATAACTGTTTCGGGAAAAAATTGCTATAGCGATAAATTGGGATAAACAAGCAACTCTGTTTCTTCTTTAAATTATTTATGTATACTAGGAGCAGTTTTGTAATACATATGGGAAACTTGTGGTTTTATTTTTAATCTCAAAATAACATTTAACCAATTACATTTTTTGAATTTTAGTCTAAAAATGCTAAAAATGTATGTTTTTTCACTCGTTGTTTTATTGGTCATGATTTTTATTCGCTTATACTGATATAATATAAAAGCTGATATTGTCACCTTTCATTTGACATCAGTCCTGATGGAATCGGACCTTTAATAATGGAGATATTTCTAAAAGCAATAATTTGGTCGAAAACGTGTAAAAATCACGGTTTTTGGGCAAAATTACACACTTAACTTCAATCTGAAATTTGCCAACACCCTATACCATGTGAGGTACATCCTGGTGATTTTATTACACATGGTTGGAATTGCTCTAACAAAAAATGCCGTTGAGATTTTTTCTGAGCATAATTTGTATTGCTGGCAGGCTGTCTGCAGTAGAAACACGCTCTTTGTGAATGCAACTACAAATTGTAACTATGATACATTTATAATACTAGGGCCAAAAAATGTTCATAATAATATAAGCCTTTATTACCCCATTGTAGGGCGAATCAATGGTATTATATAGCTAAGACCAGGACTGAATGCCTGGGTGCCGGGGAAATCGATACTCCCTGACGGAAGGCTAGTGTAATCCAGATTATACTGGAGGTATAAGTACCTTGACATAATCTCAAATTATACTACGCTAGATATCAGTCGGGATTACAATTGATTTTGAGAAACGCGGACACGGCATCTATAAGCTGGGGTTTTTTTGTAAAATACTAAGGAAGTATTCAATAATCATCAAAAAAATGCACACAAATTTACTATTGGGGAACTTTTTTTATAAGAGGTTAAAGTTGGGACCGTGAGGGGAAAAATCCCAAAATATACGATATTTGAAAGTTTCAGTCAGACCTTTTTTCTGCTGGGACACTCAATAATTCATCAGCCATCAGATTATGCCTCGCTATTCATAGAGATAATACTACCTCAATAGAGCACAATACGATTCAATACGGCTTAGGCATGACCGGCTAGTTCTGATAGACTGGTTATTATAGAGTGTGTCTCAAATGAAAATAAATAGCCCTATCTAATGCATAGGCTTTATCTTCACTAAAGGCAATATGGTATATTAAAACAAACAGTTATTATTATATAATAAGTAGAAACTTATCCCAACTGAAAGTGGGGGATGAAGAAAAAAGAGGGGGGGGGGGGAGAATTGGAGAATAACGACGTTTCGACTGGATATACCAGTCTTTATCAAGTTAAGTAGAGAGCAAGACAGAAGTATATGCTATAAGCATAATACAAGTCAAGCTAAAAAGAAAGTCAGAGTGCACACAAGGTTTGTGAAACACACTAGGGCAGTTGTTGTTCCCTTGAGATACAGCGTGTTTTTACTGAAGAAAAAAAGCAGGCATATGACTGCTAACGGATTAAAAGACAACAGATTTTAATCCCGTTAGCAGTCATATGCCTGCTTTTTTTCTTCAGTAAAAACACGCTGATAGAGAGACATACTGCAAAGAATAAAATAGTGGCAAAAAGTAAGAAGGAGGCCAAGAGGATTACAAATTATGCATGATAAAGAGATAAGTAATACACTGTAAAGAAAGTTAGCGGGTTATTAAGAAAACCATAAACAGATCACTTCAAGTATGTTGAAGATGTAAAGAGGCAAATGCATGACCACATCATAATAGAAGTAAGTAGGATGACCTAGAGTGAACTTTGTGGAGTTCAAGGAAGCAGGCTGAGTTGAAAAAGCAAACAAAAATTGCTGAAAAAAGGGAGGGTATGTGGAATTTAAAAATATGAATAAATAAATAAATAATGGGAAAATAATAAATGGAAAAAAAATATATAACCTGAGAAAAGGAGACCACTGACTGCCAACCAGAACACTCCCAGGACCAAGTCTAAACTAGGTGGGACAGCCACACAGAGCGATCAATCTGTTGTTTTGTTCGCCCTGCCCCCAGACAGTGGAACGGTGTGAATGGTATGACATTGGAGGTCTATCATTTGGATAAAATAGATGATGAAAGATGGAGATGGGAAAGCATTCAGCCTGCTGACTGTTATTATTAGTTCACAGTGTTGTTTTATTTTGTGTTTATCATTTTAACAACAATAAATAAATGTTTCATAATACAACATTGTTCAAGTATAGTGTATAATTTAAGATACATTTTTATGTTGATGAGGCGATTTTAATTTTTGGAAGCAACTGCCAATCTTTACAGTGTTGATAACATGTACATACAAATAAATTGAGCTTGATTTGATATTAATTAGGTGTGTATTTTGTGCATAAGAGAACGTATTAAAAACTAAATTTTTAATATATGAATATCTTTCATCTATTCTACACTTATTGTCTAAGCACTTCAATGGGAATTTATCACACACAGATAATAGCAAGCAAACATATTAACAAAATTAGTTATATGTCATGTCAATAAAATAGTTGAAGTTAAATCAGTTGTTGAAAAATGATAAAGTAAGGCTATTTTCTGTTCTCAATTTGACATAGGGCCTAATACATTTCATACATAGTTCGATCGACAAACCATTATTGCACTATTTAAGAATGATTTCCCCACTTGTCACAATAATTGTGACTTCATCGGGGGGGGGGGGGGGGGGGTATAAAGAGATGAACTATTTAGCCTATTAGTTTTATAGCTTGTCTTTTGAGTAAAAGATTTGGGCATTCCAAATGAAATAACTCTAAATGTCTGCATACTATTTCTAGCAATATGCTGCTATCTTCAGTAATTATATCAAACTTGATGAAATAGTACTTACGATATCAAACACCTATATAATTTCAAGTAAAATAATTGCTTAGATATGAACGAAGAAAAGGACTCCAAAGATGTATTAATATTGCTCAAACACTGCAAACAACATTTAAGACAAATTCCACACATGTAGAGTGCACACCACCAAATAACATTTTGCACTTTGACAATATCCGGCAGTGTTTGAAATTAAGATAGACCCCATCATACGTCTAAATGTAACATCATAGAAAAGCTAAAAAGTGCTGTAAATGTATCAAAATGTTTCATAATTTGGCATTTGTAGGTTATTTCCTCCACATTAGGCCCACCATCTCTAGCTTTTTCTTGAATGGTATCATTTTACACCATTTCACTGTTTCCACCAATTTAGAGCTAAAATTCCTGATCTAAGAATATAGGCAGCCTGTCGTAGCTAAGATAGATATCATGGCCCGTAGCGGGGGAAATGCTGGTTACCCCCTACAAAAGTGATTGTTTTTAAGCAGAAGACGTCTAGATCTTCAATAAAAACAATGATTTGAATGAACCAGTTCGCTCTAAAGGTGAACAAAATTAACACGAACTTGACCTCTTTACCACACAAAGCAATAGGGAACTAATTTGGTGGTGTGGGACCTTCAGCTCGGCAACGCTGCATCATCATTAATCAAAGAATATCAAATAGGATTTACATGTTCTGCAAATCTCTTCTATATGCATCGTGATACTTTAAAGTATGATTACTTGTGTCGGAATATAAGCAAAATATAGCAATATCATCATTTTGTAAAATTAAAATACCGTATTGCAAGTTGTCAGATTTTAATTGACATAATAATTGCACGATATTTGCTTTAAAGCAGGTTGATATTAATGTATTTCATTTTTCTGCCTGAAATTACAAAACTAAAATATGTTTCACACATCAACATTATTTGCGTTTCTTTGAAATAGTAGAACTGGCACCAAAATGAAAAGGAAGGGTATTTCTCTGAAATGTCGTACAAAGAGAACGTAAGTAGCATTCAATGAACATCTTTAACTATGTCTAAATAAACCCAAATGGCAGTTGAACTTTGTTGAAATTATAGAAAAAATATCATCTCTTTTTTAGACTTAAGACAGCAGCAAAGAAAAAAATTCTGCAAATGATATATCATTATGATTGAAAGGTATCCGTAAGATAGTTTCCAATATAAACCAAGTTTAAATAAATAAAAGAACCACAGATTCATTTTCTGGAATTTTCAATCTATAGTTAAATTGAAAAATAATAAAAGGACCAAGAATGTTGACTGACCCAATATTAACAGAACTGTTCTCTTGTTTGAGTTGTCAATGAATAAAATTTACTTTCATTATACGTGTATTGTTAAATGAAATGTTAAAACAATTATAACAAGGTATTTAAAAAAAACTGGACGGGGGAGATAGAAGACTGTTGAAAGTTCAAGAACAGACATTAACAAACAGCGTTGCTACTATGTTTCCTAACAATTTAACTCTAAGGGATTCGAAAGTGTTTTTGATATCAAATGAAAGGTCCCATTTCTCATTACACCGATGATGCCCTTAAATCTAGAATAGGGTCAACAACCTTTAAGACGTATGGTTAACATTGATGAAGAAGTTGGATTGGGGTAATTGAAGTTGTATGGTGGACACCGAATCATTCAGAAATATTATAAGGACACATTGAGAAATAGGTTATGTAAAACTTTTTTTATGAAAGACTGGTACCTTCTGTTTAAAGTTTGAAAATGAAAATAGGCTTATCCATTTTATTTGCGGCGGTTTTAGACTTTGCTAAACATGCTCAGCATTATCAGTCCCGGGCATCAGTGCACGCAGTGTACGTATACAACACACTGACCCATCTGCAGGCCGTCAGCTACGCGGAAATCTCTGCACAACGCATGTATACCATTATTTTTTATTACGCCAACATTTCCACCCTGAAAGTACGTTGTGAAATTGCCGTAGCGTTGTATTATTCCATGATGGTTTTAGATTACATATTCTTGGTGAAATTATACACCGATATGGCTTGAAAAATAACATACCAGTATATAATTTCCTACGAGAATTGAAATCTGATGATCCAGTATCAAACAACAACGTCCAAAATGTCTCAAGAAATATTCCAAAATGTCTCCGGCCGTCCATACGGTACCATCGATGTATTCAAACACACGCAGCACTACAGCACTGCATTGCACTAACAGTGCATGGCAAAGGTCGAGGGGTTGTTGCCATATCATTGGGCTAATCATATTGAAGGGTTCACCTAGACTGTAACTCTCAGCCGCCCTCTTATGTCGCTATCTTGCAGGCTCCGATATTTGTACAGCTTTAGCGTCCGTACGGTAATATTGATGACTGGGGGATGTAGCCTAGGGTTCGCCATAATCATTGGGCTAATTGCGAGACCAAGGCAACACGGAACAAAGAGGCCGTGGACTCAGTGACTCAGTATATTACTAAATCATATAATATAATACAAAATAGCATCCAAATAGCTTAGTATATTACTAAATGGCATCCAAATAGCTGAAATAACTTACTGTGTCCTCTTACCTTCATATTATAACAATATCAATTACATTTTACAACAAAATCGCTTCAGAAGATGATTAATGCAAGTTATTAATATTAGCAAATGCCGCGAATTTTAGGGGTTTGTGAAAAGGTTACGACTTAGAAACGTCGTTTCAAATGACGGGGTCGCTCATCTCCCCCGTCAAAAAAATAACTGTGCAAAGCGACTTAACCAACTGTATCATGCGGGTCCTGCCTTTGTCTCATGATATGAATACCGACGAAACCGATGGACTCGGTTATCAATTAATTGTCCCAACTCTTTCTAAAAATCTCACAACAGTAGCTCTGGTAACTCAAAGTAATTGCAACAAATAATGCATGTTCAATATCTACCGATATCGATAGGGGTGTGTTCATGCATCTTCCTTCACACATGCACAAAATATACTGCATGGTACTCTCCTTCTGGCACATCCGCAAGATTTGCACAAGTTGTCCTTGCGCTTGCATGTGCATCGGACTTCCTTGAGGAGTTAATAACTGGGGGTGCTGCCGCTTTTCCCGTCATTATAGGGGTAACCGTCGCAGTGGCGGTAGACCCCCCCCCCCCCCCCCCCCCCCCCTGATAGAAAAAAATCCTTAAAAAACACTTAAAACGCTCTGTGTGCCCCCGCCCCCAACAGTAGCGTGCACAAAGGAAATTACTGCCAGTCGGGTGAAACTACCGCCAAACGGGAGCAGGGCCGTCGATAGAGGGTTTGTGTGTGCTGGATGTATCCCAAATAGTCAAATACACGGCAAATTTGTACATTACATGTAGTCTACAAATTTATGCAGAAGTGGTGCTTAATAAAATAAAATTTTAGATAGAAAACTGATGAAAACCCGGAGGATTGGCCATTCGTTATTGATAGTGCTGTTTTTTGGAGTGTGCGATTTTTTGGACCGTGCGACATTTTTGGACCGTGCAATTTTTTTTGACCACAACCCCCCCCCCCCCCCCCCCCCCCCCACTACTTACGTGAAATTCACGAGGTGACTGCAACAAAATTTGGGGCAACCTTTTACGAACATTTCAGAAATATTGCCCCCCCCCCCCCCCCCCTTAAAAAAATCCTAGCTACGCCACTGAACTGTCGCATCCGTAGCAAAATCTACTCGGGCATGGGACGTTCAAATTCAGCTTTGGACACTTTTCGTGCGAAGAGAGCTCTTTTATAAGAATCGTCATTCGGTGTGTAATTGAACCTAATCAATAAAATCAATAATAATCTACAAAAATGTTGATAGTAGTTGAATGTAAAGAAAGAACAACAACATATATCTATGACATACTATGAAATATTTCAATTTTCTTGTTAAAAACCAAAGTTGGATTCAAATGGATCATATCTCGGTAGTAAGTTGGTGAAATTCAATAGGATGAAGTGTATTTGACAGCGGGCTAATAGGGCGTACCAATAGTCTGTTTTTAAAACAAAAAGACATGTATTTCTAATTATAATTTTCTAAATCATGTGACACTTTTTTGACACACCCCTGTATTTTAAAATGTCTTTTTTTATACCAGCGGTTCTTACATAAGACATGGTTAGAGTACACGTTCCAATACAACTTAGACTTTATTGGTGACTTGTTAACCTATAAGTGATAAATCAACCATTTACGCTTCATTAAACTAATTTTGAAAGTAATCATTCAATGCACAATGCGATATTCATTATTATTTCTGATATTTACACCGTGAAATCCGCAAAGAACGTTCAGATATGTCCGAAACATTCAAAACATGCATAACTAAAAGGTAAAATATATTGAAGTGCGTTTAGACACGGTTAAAATTACCCGTAATTTGATTGGACACTAGTCCCTCACCCGGGTTTGGATGATTCTGATCATGAGTAGGCCTATCTCTGCTATAATATTATAAATAAATATAGCTAAAAACAATTTGAAACCATTTTAATTTGCCCGTTTTACCATCTGGACGCCTCCCCCCCCCCCCCCCCCCCCCAAAAAAAAAAAATTAAAAAAAATAGGAATCCCTCCCTTAAGGAATAACCCGTTTAGGCAACGAGGCTCGTTATTCAGTATTTCATATTAGGGATGTTCATAACCAATGACATGAATGATATAGGGAGTAGCGAACCCTATTTCAAATTAAGGATAGCGAACCAAAACATTGATCAATTGTTTTAACGGAGTGTGCTGCGCCGATGAAATTATATTTTACCAAACTGAACAGAGCCGTGAGAAGGAAGGAATCTTATGCAACGCATATCCCATCGACTGTTAGTAATGCGAGTGCCCATCCAAATTAACTCCTACATCGTGGAAACGACACATTTAAAACACTTATAAAGATAATCAATTGTTTATTGGGGAAAGGGGGTGACAACTGACAAGTAAATTAGTTATAATTGTACCACAAGCTAATTCGCTATTGGAATAGAGACCATTCGTGACTTCTGATATTGTTTATGTAGCCCTCTGATATTCAAAATACTCTTACATTTTGTTCCATAAAAACTGAACAATATAAACAAGCTATTTCAACACTAAACCCCTTAGTCCGTCATCAATACAACACTCAAACAATATTCATAACTTTTGAAAATGTGCGTACCACCGCGCTTCCACTCAAATTGATCGTTACATGGAAACGCGAACGCACAACGCAGGTTATTGATATATTGCCAAGACCTCCAAAATGTACTTGTACGCGCATCAATGACCTCGGGCGGGGCGTTTTGTGTGACGTTGCAAGGTAACAAGAGGCAGATGTTTGCGAGTGGGGCCCTGAACATGGATACACGCGACACGACTACTCGCGGCTGCACTTTCAACAATAAATATTACATTGAAAACACAACAAAACACCATTTTTATATCGTTGTAATGTAATGTCATGTGTCAAGCGATTGTAAGCTAAACATCGCTCTGACGTTGCGTGTCTGTCTCAGTCTCACCGGCAAACACGGCCGTATCAAACATCAGTGAAATAAATCTGATTACAGGGCTAACAAACTAGTATAAAATTTGACTGGGACGCAAAAAAACCATGATAAACAGCCTACAGGGCAGGGATATGTCTCATCAAAGGTGACTTTATAAATGTTTCAATTCAAGAAACGTATTCAAAATCGAAGTCGGGTGTCTTCCATTTTTATTGTAAAACAGAAACTGACAAGATTAAAAAATGCTAGGCTTATTAACTAGGCCTACGTACGAGCCTACTCCTAGCTAGGCCTATAGCCTATGATAGCCATCCCGTTTACGACACATGACAACCCATTTAATTTTTGTCATAGCTTGACAAACACTAACACTGCAACTTATACTATAGCAAGACAACATACCTTTGTTTGTCAAAAAGACTCACGACCCTAATTAGGTCTAGGCCATCAATATACTCACCGAATAACGTCGTCTCTAAACAAGCAGGTAATACAAAGAATGGAATCGTACAACACGATTTAGCTGCGATTTTGATTACATTTCCCCATCAATTGACCATAAACATAAGCAGGTTGTTGAAGTGATTCGACTTTGATCCATGGATCCATGACATGACGATAGTATGATGAGACATCATTTGCGTTGACTTTTTCAATGATGAAATAAGCTTACACAAAATAGCTTCAAAAAATGGGACCAGAATGGTGTTTGTAACATTAGGAGATGACTAGTTATTGTAAAAAGAACAAAGCATGGTATTATCCCCATTGAGTTTGTACAGGCGGCACCTTTTCCAGTGGCACCCCTTCCAGCACCACCCCTAGTCCCCAACCTTCAAACAGCTGTATCTCCCCTACTGTATTAGCTATACCAATATCATTTTGGTTTTAAAAATATTTGAGGAATATGACAGCATGAAACTAAAAAATGTAACCGCACCACTCTATTGGGAGGCGAGTTCATAACGCGTGACCATATAATATATTCCTACCAAGGACATCAATATCATCAATTAACATAAAAACCTCAAATATCTATGAAATGTATCGTATACCGTATCATACTCACAACATTAGTTGAAAGGCAAGTTAGCGGTGAACAATAGCGTAGGTCAATTTATCACCAAAACGAACCGCGCAATTTCGAACCGCGCACTTTGGGTACTAACACCGAGTTAAACTCCCGCGGAAATTGAACCGTCGGTTTCAAGAGTGATCTTGAGGTGAAATCAAAGTCTTTAATTAATATTAAGGTCTTGAAATACTCCTGTCTTGCACAGTGGCGTATCCAGGGGGTGGCCCAGCAGGCCATAGCCCCCCTATTGAAAAAAGAGTTTAAAAAAATATAGAAGGGGAGAAGGAGGAAGAGGATAAGAAGGAGGAAGAGAAGGAGGTAGGGGAGGAGGAAGGGTAAGGGACATATGCGGCGCAAAAGAGGGTGGGGGTTACTGGGTCACGTCCCCATAATTTTAATGTGAGGGCCCGTTAAAAACGTTATGCTAGACCTTTTTAATGTTAAAATGCCAATTTGTGCGCGCTTTGCACGTATTACTATTAGTTTCAATGTTTCAATATTCAAGCTTAACAAGAGGGCTTCAGGAACATTTTTTCTGGACCATTTTAGTTCAAAAACTGGGTTTTTTCGATTCGCGCTCACTTTTTCAACAGGTTTCAACATTATAATGGGTCTCAAAACACACCAAATATTCTAAACATTTTGTTTGGACGTTAAAAACGTCATACTGGACCAATTAAGTGTTAGAAATGTCAGATTTTGCGTACATCGCGCATTAGTTTGAATGTTTCATTATTCAAGCTTAACAAGATGGCATTGCAGAACAGTTTCCCATGACCATTTCAGTTCAAAAACTGGAAAATTGTGCCTCAAACCATGCCAAATATTCTAAAGTATTATGTGGAACGTTAAAAACGTCATACTGGTCCAATTTAGGTGTTAGAAATGTCAATTTTTACGTACTTCGCGCATTAGTTTCAATGTTTCATTATACAAGCTTGACAAGATGACTTCATCAGGACAGTTTTCCATGACCATTTTAGTTCAAAAAGTCAAACAATTTATGCAGGTTTAAACATTATATTAGCCCTCAGACCAACCAAATATTCTAAATATGTGGGGGGACGTTAAAAACATCATACTGGACCAAAGTTTTAATGCAAAAACAACATCAAAAATTCTAAATATTATGTGGGGAACGTTATTATCATTATGGACCATCAGTGTTAGAAATGCAATTTTTTCAGCGCTTCGCGCGCGTATTAATTTTAATATTACATTATTTAAGCTTAACAAGGTGGCTTCAAAACAGTTTTCCATGACCATTTTTCTAGTTATAACTAAGCGCATATTTTTCAAACGTTTTAACATTATAATGGCCAACCTACCAATTATTCTAAATATTATGTGGGGGACGTTAAACACATCATACTGGACCATTTAAGTGTTAAAAATGCCAATTTTTGCGCGTATTAATTTCAATATGTTATTATTTAAGCTTAACAGGTTGCCTTCAAGACAGTATTCCATGAACAATTTTAGTTCAAAAACTCAAAAATTGTGCGCTCCGCGCGAATACAGGTTTTAACATTATTATGACCCTCAAACAACACCAAAAAGTTTTTTGCGCGCTTCGCGCACGTATTGGTTTCAATATTTCATTATTTAAGCTTAACAAGATGGCTTCAGGACAGTTTTTCATGACCCTTTTAGTTAAAAAAAACCTCCAAATTTTTCAAGCTCAGCGCGCATTTGTCTAAAGGTTTTGATGGCCCTCAAACCACTCCAAATTCTCTATACTAAATATTATGTAGGGGACGTTAAAAAAAAGTCATACTGTACCTTTTTAGTGTTAAAATCACATTTTTTTTGGGGGGAGGGGGGGGCAAGATGTTTAAAATTTTCGTAAAAGGTTGCCCCAATATTTAAGATCAACAATACGGCTTCAGGTTTTTTTTGGCCCCACCATCAAAACAGTCCTGGATACGCCATTGGTCTTGCAAACGTATTGAATCCAGTCTATGACATCTACAAGCAGATCATTTCACATCGACATTTTACAAATCCGTCGATATCGAAAATGAAATGCGTCCGAGTAGTGTCTACATTGATATGCCAAACAGCTGTCTTAAACAGCGAAATTACACAATTTTCGTGTATTGAGATATATGAGGGTTTTAGCAGCTATTATTCTAATATCGGTTTTACGGCGTGACCATTTAAGTACATTAAAAGTCATTTGAAGTGAGAGCAAAATTTGGAACCATTGGCATTTTGTTCATTTGTCCATTCGTGTGCGATCGCGTTATATTTTAATTTTTTAACGGATTGCGTGCTATGTGCTTAGGAGGAACAACTTTCGAGGAAATCTTTTTCATCTGACTAACTAAAAAACCGTGATTTCCTTTATATTTAACAGAATAAATGACGATTTGCATTATGTGGCTCTAGAAACAGAATTGATAAATGGTTTGAATCTTTACAACGTTTGTATAGTTTCCCTTGATAGCTCAGTTGGTAGAGCGTTCGCCTTTATACAGAAGGTCAGGGGTTCGATCCTGTTGCTGACCACAATGTCATATGATTTTTTGTTCCGTCGTCAAAATCAATGTTGTGGGTTTTTTGCTATATATTGTATTTTTATATTTAATTTATTTATGATTGTTTGGTGGATTTCTTTCATGAGTTAACAGATCCAACCATTCTATAATCCCAAAGCAATAGGCCTACCTCGATATGCTCGGGAGTGACTTATGCTCGGAATCAGTGACTTGTAGTCATAAATATTAAGACGCGACGTATTACGGTCCATGAATGATGTGAAGCTCTGAAGGTGGTTTTTCATGACAACAATTAATGCTTTGCTGCATTTACACCTGAGTTGCCTCATTATGTGTCGTGTGTGTTTTGAAAACTAGTATTTGAGTGGGTGAAGGAATAACTTCAGCACAATGGCACCCAGGCGGACCATTCGATTGAGCGACATGGCCATAGTGACTGCAGAAGTGTACTGTCAAAAAGGTTCCGAATTTTGATGTTGGGTTAGACCTCAAGATGATGCGGCAACATTTGTCTTAAACACTCAAAAAAATCTCAAAGGAGGAATATGAAACATCTTATTATAATCTATCATCCTGTGAACTGATTTTTACGGCGGTATTTACGGACACTTTCCACCTGATTTTGACACCGTTTCATCCCGTTGATGTCAATTTTTACTATGATGTAGCTTCATGTTTCACACATTTCAGGGTAAACTTGACTTAAATTAATTAAATGGAAAAAATATTGAATGGGAGGGATATATACTTCAATGTATTTTAATTGATCAACGATCGAATGTCTTGTTTTTATTAAATTTCGGCATGAATAAACGCTTCTTATTTTGATCTACGCAACTTTATAAATTCATTTTTTTGTATTTACCGCAGGGCGCCCTCTCCTTGATAATTTGGGGTCAAATCAAAGATGCCTTTCAACTAACATGCTCTTCGATGTGTATTTTGAATTGAGAATTTTATGTACACACAGCTCGTAGTCAGAGTGTAGACACAGCACGTCGTCATTTTCATGGAAAGCCATCGTGTCAATATTTCTAAAAACGCAATAAACACACCCAACTTTAAACCCTAATTCCAAGAGTTCCCTAATCGTCAATTTGTGTGCATTTTTTTGGTGGTTGTTGAATACTTCCTTAGTATTTTAAAACAAAAAACGGCTTATAGAAATCGATGTCCGGGTCATACACGGATCCACAGCTCTTCTAATTGATTAGGCATAGCACAAGTCGGGGTGCACAAACCTGCCACACACACATTTCGTAAACAATTGAGAAATGTATATTTTTTCAGGTAAACATATCTAATCTAATTTATAAACAAACGGGGTATATACAAATGTGATCTTTTCACCTTATATCATTTAGTAATTGATTTGTGTTGTGTGTGATTAAGCAGTAAAATGTGTGTGTTAAGACTCACAGCTAATCAGCAAAAGACGTTTAATCTTCACAGCTAACACCCTTTATACCGCAATCACTTCAGACCCATTCATCCAGATACCTGTAGGTGGCTGGTTCAGATAGCACATAAAGACATCAAAAAAAGTATATAACTCGGCTGTTGTAAAAGCACCTATAATTTTAAAATTGTTACTCATATTCTAAAAATGAAAATACCATGAGACGGAAAATTTAATTACAGTGATTTTGACACCTTGTTTGTTAAAATCGATAAAGTATTGTTGTCGCGGTATGTGCTTACAGATGAAAAGTGCCAATTCCATTGTTGCAATAACTCCTATTGATCACTCTGATTCAGCGTGAAGATAATAGCGGGAATTTTGAAAGTTTGCCCATGACGATGACCTGTCCTGTCTGTCTTCTCGGACCTTCTGAGCATTTGGAGTTTTAAATTCATCCTTTTTAATTGTAAAGAAGTACGCCTGTCATCCCCATTAAATTTGTCCCGGATTATGCTAATCAAGTTTACAGCACAACAAGAACAGCTAATCAAAATTCCCGCTATTATCTTCACGCTGAATCAGAGAGATCAATAAGAGTTAATGCAACAATGGAATTGGCACTTTTCATCTGTAAGCACATACCGCGACAACAATACTTTATCGATTTTAACAAACAAGGTGTCAAAATCACCGTAATTAAATTTTCCGTCTCATGGTATTTTCATTTTTAGAATATGAGTAACAATTTTAAAATTATAGGTGCTTTTACAACAGCCGAGTTACTTTTTTTGATGTCTTTAGTTAAAACAGTAACCACACACAAATCAATTTTATCCCATAGAAAACCATTTCTAGTCTTTTGTTATTCGCGGTCATTGAAATCGCCATAACTTTAAAAGTATCCATTCGATTTGTTTTTTGAGTGCGGTATCAAACTGCGAAGAAGAAATTTGCTCATTTAATTATATATATCTCAGATTTTTGGCACCGATTATCTATTTTGAATTAGCCAACAATAAAGCACCTGGTCCGGGACTTTTTGTGCTAGGTGTAAGTTGTTATCAGTGTATAGTCGATCCATCTGAGACCGATCTTCCATTGACGTCACCCAGCCGTTCCATTGACTGGGAGAGGAGGCTATTTTCTGACGAAAATATCCATGGAATCTAGGGAATCAGTTTGAATGAAAAATAGCCATAATAGAAAATAATTATGTTAACACATACACTTGTCATTAAAATCCAGGTTGTACTATGAGATTATGTTTAATTTACATACCTACTGCTGATGAGTACTTACTCAATTTCTATATTGATGTTGATATGGGCCCACGTCACATGAGGTTGAGCTCGCGTAAAGTACGCCTGGTCAACCTCACCCCAAAACGGTCCCCTGGATCTCTGTTGTGCGCACTACGTCATCTCGACCTCAAGGCTCTGATTGGTTGGTGCTCAAACGTGAGAACTGAAAAACTCATGAGCTTTTCCACGCACCATCACGCCCTACTGCGTCGGTGGTTAGTGGCGCAGCGGGAGCACTGCGTTGGTGGATACGGCGCAGCGTGACGATCGTTAAAAAGGCTTCAGTTTAAATTTGACCAATCAGGTGCTTTGGTGTTGTTGGTTGGCAGTATTTTGTGAGTTCAAGCATGCGTGCGCAGCCTGATCGAAGTGCGCCCACGTATGCCGAACTGTGGCCAGGAGATTATGTGCCGTAGGTCCATTGATATGTGATAATTTATCCAATACGAGTTCTCCATATCCGGAACATAAACATGCTTATACCATTTTGCCAGTCTGTTTGTGAAATATGTTTGCTATTTCTGGCGATGTATCCCTTGATGTTAGCCCAAATAGTTTCATCCGGATTATCGCAATGATATTGTGGTAGTCTGATTATTTCATGTCCATTATCTTTTGCAGTCGTCTGTTCTGAAGTTCTGTGATTTGTGTCATTAAAGTTGAGGTATCTTCAGTGAATTTGAGTAAGAAATGGATGTTTAGTCAACCATTCCTGTATATCAGCCTTTAATTCAACTACTTGATGTTAGTAAAAGAAAAGTATACAACTTGTTTATGTCATTTTGAGTAAACATTCAATTTTGTTCTGACAAAACAGGATAAATAGGCATTTAGATGAATCTTTTAGGCATAATTTGATACCAAATTTGCCCCCTAACACCAAAGATAAACCATGATTAGCACCATTGAAAGAAAATTGGTCACTTTTCAAAAGTCACATTTTCAACGCACGCAAGCCGCGAGAAAATGCTGTGCATGGCACTTTGAATGGCCGGGAATGAAATGGATATTGATCACACAGTTGGGATGCGTTAGGTTGTGCCTGAGCGAGCGGGCTATATGATTATGAACAGGTAACATGTGGTCTTTTCTTCCCGCGTAGTGTATTGAAAATGTGACTTTTGAAAAGTGACTAATTTTTCTTTAAATGGTGCTAATCATGGTTTATCTTTGTTGTTAGGGAGCACATTTGGTATCAAATTATGCCTACAAGATTTATCTAAATGCCTATCTAGTCTGTTTGGTCAACAAAAAATTAAATGTAACTCAAAATGACATAAACAAAGTTGTTGAACCCTTTATTTCGCTCTCATATACATTATATGTAGAGAACCTCAAATTAGTGTCCGACTATGCAAGGATTGATAATAGCGCCCCCAATATAATAATTATGTTGCGCAAGTACTTTTGGTTGTAAAAAAGCCCCCGGATGTAAGATGGCGATGAGACGACATTGAAAGTACGATTCCTCCGTGAAATGATACGATAATTCATGGACTATTGCGAAACTACTATCATTTTGAGAGTACGATAGGAACCAGTGAAATATATACGTTATTAAATGATAAGCTACGTTGTAAAATGAACTCTAGAAATCACGTCAAGACATCGCCAAGTACAAATAAATTGTCATCAACATCCGTGTCCAAGCTGCCGAATTTGACTGTGTTTACGTTGTAATGTTATAATTTACAGCAATTCCCAATAAGTCCCAACTCCCAAAACCCCCCATTACCAGAGCCCCTGTTTGACCTTGGCCGCTCGGAGGGTGCCCGGCTACCAATAATATTCGTTGATAAATATAAGGCAACCCGTTTTCCACATATACATGTACAGACTGTAACAAAAACCCAATATTATGTGTTGACTACCAGAATAATTTTATTTGGTCTTTTTGATTGCTTTTGTTTAAAAACTATGACCAATCTACTAAGTCTTCTAAAAATCAGGTTGGGCCACTTTCAGCATAGAATTCATTATTGTTTGTTGAAATTAAATGAAACCACCATAGACGAGATTGGGACCAATCTGGCTCAACAGATATCTTCCATGTGCTAACAATTCAGGAATCACCGTGCTGTTAAACAGATCAAGGTAGCGTTAAGCATTAATGTTCCTATCTATGAAGATAATTATGAGAATTTGTGCGCGGTGTCAAAATGTTGCGTACATGTATAATAGGTAGAATTGTGTTACGTAGGTATTGTTTTGCCAACAAAAATATGTATACAATTTTGATTATCTATATTTATGAAACTGCACAGAATAATATTCTTATGTACAGGGTGAGTCAAAAAAAAACACTGCAATAGTGGAAAGAAGCCATCTTGTTTTCAAAATCAAGTTGATGTTTGAATTTTTTTAAACAGTATAAGAATACCATATTTGTTACTTATTTCATGTGAACAATTGAAGTCAATCGCATTTTTAGATTGCCTTTGGTGAACCTTTTTACCCATGCCCCTATTTCACACGCCTGTCCACGAAAACATGCATAAGATTTCAAAATGCGTCTCTCAATAAAATTTAAAAATTCGAGTAAATTTGTGATGTAATTTGAACATAATGCATTCTTTCTTGTTTATTTACATGGGAGATAAAATAATAAATTTACATAACCCATGCTATGAATTGTTCTAAATTTGAATAAAAATGAAATTTCAAAAAAAGAATTAGCGGGATATTCAAATGTGAACATGAAATGTGTGCAATTGAAAATTGAAAATTGCTCTGCTCGTGGACAAACGAGTAAACTAGGTTTGTGCAGCAAACAATTTCACTAAAGACAAACGAAAAATGCGATTGACTTCATTTTTTCACATAAAGTTAGGAACAACTATATCATTCTTGCAACGTTTAAGACATTTAAAACTTGGTTTTGAAAACAAGATGGCATCTTTCCACTATTGTAGTTTTTTTTACTCACCCTGTAGAACTTGTAATGTGCTATAACTCACCTAAATGGCCTAAACTATTATTTTTACTCACTTTTGCTAAATTTGGATACAGCGTCAACGTTGCATAGTAGCAGATTAAAGTAGTGTTGAAAAACAAATTCTGCTCATCCTTATCATAATTGCAACGAAATAATGTCAAAACATGATTAGCATCTCCTACAATGTATAGCTTTCAATAATTGAATGTATAAAATGCAATCATATGTAAATCCAGTATGAACTATATTCTGGTTTACAATTGCAACATGACGCCGTGTCATGATGTTGCGTAGGTATTACCTTCCCGTGTTTTGAGCAGTCGAGTGTGGAATTTCTTCTTAAATAGTAGAGTCATTTTCTTGGATTTCGTGACCAATTTCTTGATACCAAAGTTTCTTAGTGAATTTGTCAACTAGAACCATTTTAAAAGAAGATGAGCTCCCATGCACCTCTCAAAAGTGACGTTCTTTTATAGCGCAAATTCCATAATGGCCGCCATACAGGGGCCCAAAAATTCAAATGACTTTAATTAAGCTAAAAAGCACACCAAATTGTTCGGCTGAGCACAAGGATTCCGAAAAAGTATTTGCCCTACTTCCGATGTTTGGTTAACGAGTTATCGGGTCGAACGTAAAAAGATCGTTGACCTTTGCATATGGGGTCAAAATTTAAACTTGCTCCGATTTTGAAAAACAATATCTCAAATTGTTCGTCTGATTGCAAGGATTCCAGAAATGATAGCTTTTACCACCTAGAGTGTCTGTTGTACCTTATAAAGGGGTCAAAAGGTCAGATTATATATAGGGCAGTGTACCTTGACCTTTTGACCTGCACAAAATATTCCCGGTGGTAAAAAAACACCTATTTCAGGAGGTATACTCCTGAAATTGATACGGCCCAAAAACTTCGCAAAAAACTTGAGCGAAGATGGAGAAAAACCAATCTGGAGATAGCTATTCAAATCACAGCGCATGGTTGTTGTTAATATGATAAATGATGCCAAATCCAAATACTACGAAGACAAAATATTGCAATGTAAAAGCCAAAAAGAAATTTTCAAAGTTGTCGAGAGTCTCTTACACCAGAAAGGTAATGTCAAGCTACCCTCACTCGCTTGTCAAAAGGAACTTGCACATCGATTCAATGATTATTTTGTCTCCAAAATTTCTAAAATACGTCGTGATCTTGATACCATTGCTCCAACTGCTCCTGTTCTGCCTACTGAGAATAATGTTGCTACATTCATGATGTCTTTCACGCCTGCCACTGACGATGAAAAAGCTTGTGTCGTCTTCACCCTCTAAGTTGTGTACATTGGACACAATTCCTACATGGATGTTGAAAGATCATATTAACATCATGGTGCCCGTCATTACTAAGATTGTAAATCTCTCTCTTGAAAATGCAACATTTCCTGACCATTTTAAAAATGCAATGAGTTTCTCCACTCATAAAGAAGCCTTCCTTGGACGCAGACATTTTGAAAAACTTTCGTCCTGTGTCCAATCTGCGTTTTGTATCAAAAATTGTTGAAAAGGTTGTAGCGCATCGTCTTGCTGCTCATTTATGTCTAAATAACTTATATGAACAACATCAATCAGCATACAGAAAATATCATGGTACAGACTGCTCTTCTTAAAGTACACAATGACATTTTACGTGAATTGGATGGTAAGCGTGGCATTTTCCTCATTCTTCTCGACCTCTCCGCCGCCTTCGACACCATTCACCATGATATTCTGTTCAGCCGTCAATTGAGTCAATTGGTGTCATCGATTCAGCTCTGAAATGGTTTCAGTCCTACCTCAAAAACAGAATTCAAGCAGTAAAAATAAATGGAACTATTTCTACACATGTTCCGCTAAAATATGGCGTTCCTCAAGGATCTGTGCTTGGACCTATACTATTCACCATCTATTCCTCTCTCATTGCTAGCATTGCTCGCAAACATGGATTAAATGTTCATTCTTACGCGGACGATACACAACTATATGTGCCTTTTAATTTAAATGATCGTAATGATGAAATGTCGGCCCGTCAACGCGCAGAAGTTTGTATTTTAGAAATCAAGTCGTGGATGTCTGTAAACAAGCTGAAATTGAATGATGATAAGACAGAGTTTTTAATTATGACCTCCAGATTCAATCAACGTAAAATATGTGATCATCATATCAATATTGACACTTCTTCTGTTCTTGCTTCAAAATCTGCTCGGAACTTAGGAATTGTGTTTGATAATAATCTATGTATGGATGTTCAAGTTCGACGGATATGCCAATCAGTGTATTATCATATACGGAATGTCAATAGCATTAGGAAAATGTTAACATTTGAAACCGCATCTACTATCGTCCATGCTCTTATAACTTCTCGTATTGACAATGGCAATTCTCTTCTTTTTGGCATCACTGATCACTTACTTCACAAACCACAACTCGCTCAAAATGCAGCTGCTCGCATTCTCACTAAGACCAGGAAATTTGATCATATCACTCCAATTTTAAAAGTTCTCCACTGGCTTCCTGTTCGCGAAATGATTCATTTCAAACTTCTTCTTTTAACTTGGAAAGCTTTGCATGGCACTTCACCAACTTATATTGCTAATCACTACCTTATAATTTAAGATGCTGTGATTCACTTGACTCTTTTTTAAGAACTTGTTAAAAACAAGATTATTTGACTCAGTTTATAATTGATTTCTTTGTATATACATGTACATGTATATGCAAAACATCCTTGTTTATGTATTTTTCATGTTAATTTGTATTTTTGTTTTATATGTTGCGCCTCGGAATAGTTTTACCTAGATTGACGGCGCATTATAAATGCCATTATTATAAGGTTTACCTCTGCTGGGACTGTCAATTTAATGATGATGTCATTTTTAGTCCGAGTTGCGAAAATACTAATGTAAGGTCGTTTGGTCGTCTCAACAATTTCTGGAGGAAAGACTATCTGCGAGTGCTCTCCATCCACCAGGAGCTTCCAGTCACTGGCATTTCTCAGGATGTCTGTCTCTTTTGGTTTTATGTACGGCAAGACTGCATTACGGTATGTTGTGCCATCTGCTTTTTGGAATGCTATGGCAGGACTGAAACTTTGAGACTGGGATGTAGATGGTCTTTTGTAGTTTGCTTCATCGACATATGGTATCAGTCCTGACACAATTGCTCTCAATGTGTGGTCATGACGCGACGCCAATTGTACCTTCCACGTTCTAAGGAAAAGCTGCAACAGTTCAGGATGGAACAGGGTACAATTTCGGTGGTGGCATAACTGGCACAATCCTATATTTTTCTTGCCCAGGAGTCTCAGGTTAGTTGGTGTCGGGAGTTGGTCATGGATGGCATTTATCTGGAACGACAGGAGTTCTGGTGTCCACATACAGGAGTTTCTTCCATGATGTGTCCATTTGCATGGCAGAGTCCCCTCGCAGCCACTGTCCTTGCTTCGCGCATCATAAAGGTAGATCAGCATCTCGTCCTCGTCTACTTCTTTAACCAAACTGGTCAGGCACTGCCTGTGTTCTTTCAGGGTCATTGTCTTTAATTAGCTTCTGATTTTCTTGAACCCCAAGCCTGCTTTGTCAGTCTGACCTCTGCCTATTTCATTAAGGATGAGATGCCGTTCTTTTTGTTCAAGCTCCTTCACTCCATTCCAACTGGACCTCTTATTTTTTGTCTCTAAACACTCTCGGTATAGTGTTTCAGGTTTTCCATCTCTGGAGTGCTTGTTGAGATGGTATATAGTTAGCTGCATACATTTCACTGAGGTTGTGAGTCGATCGCTTTAGTTGCAGGCCATATAGTTTTCTGGACCTGTACACTGTTATTACGAACCGCTGTTTACTATAATAGGAACCTAGCAACTGTTGTGTAAACAGTTTACACAACCCTAGTTGTGTAATATTTACTCAACAGTTGTGTAATATTTACTCAACAGTTGTGTAATATTTACTCAACAGTTGTGTAATATTTACTCAACAGTTGTGTAATATTTCTATACAATAATGTGTAACATTAATTTACACAATTAAGTTGTGTAAATGGTTTACACAACAATTAGTTAATTTTCTACACAATAGTTGTGCATTTCTATTGGTTGTGGAATGGCCATTTTTAAATGGTTTACACAGGAATTGGTTAATTTTCTACACAATAGTCAGTTGTGCATGGGGTTTTGGAGAGTTTATTGACGTATTTGACGGTAAGTATGTTTCACTTGAAATATTTCAGTAAAACATACGAAGTAGTAAAAAGTAGGCAGTGTGTGTGATTCTATCAGTTGGCTTTTTTTGGTAAATTAATGCAAAATTATAACGTCGTGTGACTGTGAAGTGTAAACTCACTAAACTGTTAAGTGTGTAAGCTTATAAGCTTAAGTTTAGTTATCATAATTTTAAACTAATTTACCAAAAAAGCCAACTGATAGAATCGCACATACTGAATACTTTTTACTACTTCGTATTTATTACTGAAATATTTCAAGTGAAAACATTATACTTACCGTCAAATACTTCAATTAACTCTCCAAAACCCCACTCGCTCAAGCAACACCGACACGTCCGCCATTTCGAGTCGTTTCCAGTAATTTTGGTCCCAACAAGGGTAATTTGTGATTGGTTCATTCTTATCACGTGCTTCAAAGTTAACTGTTGTTTAAATTCCGTTTTCGCGGCTATTCAATTTTATATAATCGAATTACATTTTACACAACCTAGTATTAACACAATTGAATATGATTACACAACCTTGTTTAATAATTACACATGGTTGTGTAAAAATCTTTTTACACAACGTTTTTTTACACATGAGAATAACAGTGTCAAGTACTATTGGTACGCGCTAGGCTATGTTGTCATTTCATATTGTTTCTTGTTACTAGGCTGAAGCACTTATCACAATATTGACATTTATGTGCCATTTCATGTTGTTTCTTGTTTCTGGTTTTATAAGCATATGGTGTATGTTACTATAGGTGACCGTGTGCTGACATGCAAGCCTGTACATACAGGTACCATCATAAAGGCCTGTACTAAATCTAAATAGTCAATGCCATATACCAGTGCTGTCCGACGGTCGTCGAGATCCTTTTTCATGTCGACACGGGAATTACCGTCCTGGTACCGTTCTGTTCACTGGTATCGTCATCGAAATCAAACACAAAACCAAGTAACTCGACCACAAAACAAAATCAGCGACCCGAATACCGGTTCACATATAAGATAACACTGTGTACTTCGCCATTCACTATGAGATTGGTATCAGGACAAGGGAAATAGCCAATGCCCAATTGCGGTATACCCTACGCTATTTTTAGCCAGGGTAGTCCTTGTCATCGTTGCATGCCGTGTGCAAAGCACGTGGTCAGGTTTTACAATCGGAACTTGCATGATATGATGCAATGTGTGCTTATCATGTTCGGGTCGCATCGGATCGCAGCTAACGATGGATATTCATTTCATTTGCTACTGGTAAGTGGTGAGGGGGAGGGGGGAACTAGCGTGATTACTTTTAACGGTTTGCTATCGCCTGGATATTGTCTTTTCTCTTGCCGATTGTCATTTATGAAAATCATTTTGCCAATTCTTTTTCTCAAATCATTAAGTCCCCCCCCCCCCCCTCCTTAAATTAGATTACTTTTGTTTACATAACTTCACACACAATTAGACGTTTTGAAAAATTGAAACAATTATAAAAAGAGAAAACGCTTGGCTACCAAAAGAAAGTTTTACATTTTCGATATCATGTTTACTTTTCCCAAAACAATCACATTTCCTCAAAATGATGTTTTCAGAAAAAGTGGCACTTACTTGGATTTTGACAAATTTCATGTTAACGAAAACATCATTTTGGGGATATTTGACTTTTTGGGGAAAAGTAAACATGATATTGAAAATGGGAAACTTTGTAGGGATAGCTAAGCGTTTTTCCTTTTCAGAAAAATGTCGATTTCTTAAAACGTCTAATTGTCTAATTGTTCCAACAGAACCTATGGGGATAAATGTTTCTGTTTTAGGACCCAATTTATGGAATATGTTACCTAGGTCTCTTCGTGAAGCAAACAGTGTGAAAAAGTTCAAGAAACGTCTTAAAACTCACCTTTTCCTAAACATTAGTTCACTTCCTGGCCTACTGGGTTTTTAAAATTATATATCACTTTGTCAATTCATTTGTACGGTATTTTTAAACATTTTGTAATTGATTATTGTGTAAATTATGTATATAATACTTTTTATACAACTGTGGGGCTTTGCTGTAATGCATCTTTTATATCATATTTTTAAAGTCTTTGATGTTATTTTTTTGTTATATAATTGTATGCCATTTTTTGATGTCTGTTATTTGTACAGCGCATTGATCTTTTGGAAATGCGCTCTATAAGCACCGGTAAATAATAATATGATTTTGAAAATTGCCACTGTTTCTGAGAACATCGTTTTGGGGAAAAGAGACAATTTTGGGAAAAGTAAACATGATATTGAACAGGAGAAACCTTTTGTGAGAAGCCAAGCACTTCTTCTTTTTACAAACATTTAAATTTCTCAAAACGAATAATCCTGTGCGGACTTATGCAAACAAACTTGGTCTAATTTTCGTACAAAAAAATCACGAGAGAGTTTTTAAATTTACTTGTATGGACCAAGTGCCATTTTTTCTGAAAACATCATATTGGGGAAATGTGATTGTTTTGGGAAAAGTAACCATGATATCGAATGGTAGCCAAGCGTTTTCTCTTTTCATAATCGTTTCAACTTTTCAAAACGTCTAATTGTGTGTGAAGTTATGTAAATCGTAAACAAAAGTAATCTAAATTTGCGGGGGGACCTACTTTTTTTTACCCCTTTAGATAAAATAATGTCGACGACATCGTCCATGTCGATGATAGCCGTACCATAAACGCGAATAGCCAGTAGCTGGTTGGATTAACGTGTATGGATAATCAAGTATTGGCCAATCCGAAATCGGGTTTAATAAGAAATGTAACAATGCTGATAATCATACAAGGACAACAAAGAGTACTTTAAAACAAAGCTGTTTTGATTAAGATACACGTACTTATGGTTGAAATGTTCATGGTTGTATTTTATTTATTTATTACATATCATTTATAAAGCGCCATTTCATATGATCACAGCGCTGAACAATAACATATAAAAATATAATAAAATACGTCAAGATAATCTGGTAAAAAACGCAATACATATCATAAAATACACACTAATTTTTTTTTAAACAATCATATTAAAAGGCAAAATGAGTAAATGACATAATATCAAAAACCGATATGACACCAGAAGAAAGTGGATAAACAAAACAGTCATTCAGATGGGAAAAGGTGAGTTTTCAGGGCTTTTTTAAACACGTTGACAGAAGGTGAACGGCGAACATGGGTAGGGACAACACTCAGGAGGCACGTTATTCATAATTCAATATTTGGGCATTAATGCTCTGTTGCCCTGTAGCCTGCCTGAAGTACTTCACAATATTGACATGTGTGTGATTTATCTCCTGTATGTGTCATTTCATGTTGTTTCTTGTCACTAGCCCAGCTGAGGTACTTCACAATATTGTCATTTTGATATGTGGTTCATCTCCTGTGTGTTTCATTTCATGTTGTTTCTTGTCACTAGCCTGGATGAATTACTTCCTGTATGTGTCATTTCGTGTTGTTTTTCGTTACTAGCCAGGTTGAAGCACTTGTCACAATATTGACATTTATGTGGTTTATCTCCTGTATGTGTCATTTCATGTGTTTTTTGTTACTAGCCAGGCTGAAGCATTTGTCACAATATTGACATTTATGTGGTTTATCTCCTGTGTGTGTCATTTCGTTTTGTTTCTTGTTACTAGACAGGCTGAAGTACTTGTCGCAATATTGACATTTGTGTGGTTTATCTCCTGTATGTGTCATTTCATGTCGTTTCTTGTCACTAGCCAGGTTGAAGTACTTATCACAATATTGACATTTGTATGGTTTAACTCCTGTATGTGTCATTTCATGTCGTTTCTTGCCACCGACCTGGCTAAAGCACTTGTCACAATATTGACATTTATGTGGTTTATCTCCTGTGTGTATCATTTCATGTCGTTTCTTGTCACCAGCCAGGCTGAAGCACTTTTCACAATATTGACATTTATGTGATTTATCTCCTGTATGTGTCATTTCATGTTGTTTCTTGCCACCGACCTGGCTGAAGCACTTGTCACAATATTGACATTTATGTGGTTTATCACCTGTATGTGTCATTTCATGTTGTTTCTTGACACCAGCCCGGCTGAAGCACTTGTCACAATATTGACATTTATGTGATTTGTCTCCTGTATGTGTAATTTCATGTTGTTTCTTGCCACCGACCTGGCTGAAGCACTTATCACAATATTGACATTTATGTGGTTTATCACCTGTATGTGTCATTTCATGTTTTCTCTTGTCACCAGCCTGGCTAAAGCCCTTTTCACAATATTGACATTTATGTGATTTATCTCCTGTATGTGTCATTTCATGTTGTTTCTTGCCACAGACATGGCTGAAGCACTTGTCACAATATTGACATTTATGTGGTTTATCACCTGTATGTGTCATTTCATGTTGTTTTTTGTTACTAGACAGGCTGAAGCACTTGTCGCAATATTGACATTTGTGTGGTTTATCTCCTGTATGTGTCATTTCATGTTGTTTCATGACACCAGCCTGGCTGAAGCACTTTTCACAATATTGACATTTATGTGGTTTATCTCCTGTGTGTATCATTTCATGTCGTTTCTTGAAAGCAGCCAGGCTGAAGCACTTTTCACAATATTGACATTTATGTGATTTATCTCCTGTATGTGTTATTTCATGTTGTTTCTTGCCACCGACCTGGCTGAAGCACTTGTCACAATACTGACATTTATGTGGTTTATCACCTGTATGTGTCATTTCATGTTGTTTCATGACACGAGCATGACTGAAGCACTTGTCACAATATTGACATTTATGCGATTTATCTCCTGTATGTGAAATTTCATGTTGTTTCTTGCCACCGACCTGGCTGAAGCACTTGTCACAATATTGACATTTATGTGGTTTATCACCTGTATGTGTCATTTCATGTTGTTTCTTGCCACCGACCTGGCTGAAGCACTTATCACAATACTGACATGTATGTAGTTTATCTCCTGTGTGTATCATTTCATGTTGTTTTTTGTTACTAACCAGGCTGAAGCGCTTGTCGCAATATTGACATAAATGTACCGGTAGTTTATCTTCTGTATGCATCATTTCATGATGTTTATTGCGACCAGTCTGAGTGAAAACCCGGCCATTTTCCATGCATTGATGTCTGACGTGTTTTCGTCTATTCAACCGCTTCTTCGTTTGGGACGCTTCTCCTTCTGTCATATCGTGTACGTATGCACATCTCATGGTGACGTAATGCACATGCAATAATACCAGAGTACCTGTTTAAATCAAGAAAAATTAATCCATATTTTTAGGAGTGGGCGATACGAAAACACTTGTCCAAGAAGTTTTAATCATCCATGTGAATCCCTTCTCAAAAACTGCCCTTATTAACTAGTTACCCAATTCACTCTCAAAATTAACCCTTGAACCCTAACTCCTGGGTGTGGTTTTGTGGATTAAACTTTAATGAGGGGAAAATCAGTCTCTGCATGCACCAGGGTTTGAACAGGGTCGCATGCTTGCAAGTCCAATGCTCTACCGACCGACTAAGCTAAACTGCGCCAATAAAGTATCGAAACACTTACAAATGGTCAGATTTATTAGAACCTGAATTAGTATGCAAACAAATAATTAAATAATTCGATTCACAGTTATCTTCTGCGCATTTTGACACCTCTTTTGTTGCGCTATGATGTTGTTTGGCGGATTTATGGGCACTTGAGTGGCTTAAAGTCGAATTCTAAAGTTGCAAAAGCCCCTATTCCAGCAACGAATAAGATCATCATTATTTTTGCCCGCCTTTTTCAAATGATGTGTATGTCGCGTGTTGGATAAATCGATTGCAATGAATATCAGCATTAATTTTCAATAACAAAACAAAAGGGTCAGAGATGGGAGGCATAAATCAATAATTAATCAATCATTAATTGTCATGGTTAAGTAAACAGAACAAATTGGTGTCTTTTGTCTTAATTTTGTCTGTGTGTGATGCTTTGTGCGAGTTCCTTTCTGGAATTGGGGTGAATAGGAGCTTTTGGAACTTTAGAATTCGACTTTAAGCCACTCAAGTGCCCACAAATCCGCCAAACAACATCATAGCGCAACATAAGAGGTGTCAAAATGCGCAGAAGATAACTGTGAATCGAATTATTTAATTATTTTTTTGCATACTAATTCAGGTTCCGATAAATCTGACCATTTGTAAGTGTTTCGATACTTTATTGGCGCAGTTTATATATCGGTCAGAGCGTGGTACGAGCCTATTGCGGTGTACAAAATTGTAGCAGTGTCACGTTCTGTAGTGTCTATGTAGGAATGAGGATCATTAGGGCTAATCATAAAACAGTAAAGGTAATGCAGATTCTCAAAGAAGGAAAAAGTGACCCACAAGGCGAGTGGTGAAAAACCCTGTTTTACGGGCCCGACCGACCCAATTTTTTTTCGTTTTTCAGATTATTTTTTCTTAAAATCATATAAAATTACCGTTTTTTGGGCCGAAAATATATCGATTTTATTTTTAAATTTCCCGATTTTGCAAATTTTGGTGACATTTTAGGTTTAAAAAATATTTTAAACAAGGTATTTACAAAAGAAAACTGGTCAACGTCCTAAAATGAAATTAACAGACGACAAAGGAAATATGAAAAAGAAGATTTAGACAGTGTATCATGTAATTTAAGAAAAACTCTTTGTTTTTATGCTGGGCCCACTTTTCTCTCTGGAACCCTCTATCGTCTGACTCTCATTTATCCTGTGTGCTTGTTCAACTTCTATCCCATGAGGCCCCACCTACCTGTATATCACAACTATACCAAAATTTGATGAGGTCGGGTAAAATATTGCGCAATAAATATCCCATAATAATCGCAGACGTGCTAGGCATGCGCATTATAACATGTTTTGATGTTGATTAATTGAGAAGTCCAGTGTTTTATTTTAATTATCATTTAATTAATTCGCAGAAGAAAAAAATGATTTGTACACTTTTAACCGCCATTAATGTGAAACTAAATGAATAATATAATTGATGACAAATTTTATAGAAAAACAAGAAAAATACACGCTCCAGACCGGGCTCGAACTCCCGTAAATGTTTCCAAAAATAACGTGAATCCAGCGCCTTTACCACTCGGCCACCACCACTATATTCAGAAAATGGAGAGTGGAAAATTATTTATATACCAAACAGAATATAGTAAACACGACGAATGTCGCAGATTTTGCAAAACTCTATCATTTGTTTTATATTATTTAAACCATTTCTCCACAATTGTAACAACATATGTGTTCATATTTTCATATCCAGATCTAATATACATTTTAAAGACATCTGGGTACAAATACTGATTCAAGATATACATGAAAGCAATTCATAGACTCTTCCACGGCCTGAATCTGAATTAAAATGTCAACGTCCCAGGACGTTGACAAAAACCCGACCAACCGACCCTAATTGACAAAATGCGTTCGCCCATAAAACAGGGTGTCGTCGCCTAACAAGGATTATAGCTCGACGAATCATAACTCATAGCAAATCATACTGGTCCTCAAGATGAAGATTAGACTGAAATGAACACAATATGAAATAATTGTGTGATTCAGTTTTCTAGTAAGGGAATGTCAGATATACCTTGGTGGCTGGGCGGGGCAACTTGCATTTGTCTATTTTTTAATCAGACAATTGTACTTCCATGCTTGACCCTATTGTACCCTGACTTGACCTGTTTATTTACTGACCATTGTTACATTGTTATACTTCTTGACTTATCTCTCCCACCCATCCATGCATAGATACAGTATGTTTTCACTTCCACCGCTGCTTTCCATCAAGCACACATGTATCCATATTGCTATGCTCCACATGTTTTTATGATATGACTGATTATTTGAAATAAAGTGTGGTAATACATTGCATAATTCTACATCAGTTTTGTTATATCGTCTATTGTCTTAAGTCTCTACGTCTTCAAGTAGCCTATTCAAATTCAACGCTAAAAATATATATTCTGAAATCGTCACTCACGGTACCAACGAACCAAACCTCGAGTTATACACCTATCAGTTGTAAGACGCACTATACGACCCCCGGGAGAGGTGCGTCGTTTACCAATAATTCTTGACGGAGGGTACGTCAGTGGCAGCCTTTGGTCCGTCAAAAAAATGACGGAGGGTGCGTAAAGGTCCGTCACTGTACATGGGTGCGTCACAGTGTACCAGTAGCGTAGCGAGTGAAAAAAATCCTAGCTACGAGCCTGCAGTACATCTGTTTACGAACAACAAAATACGACCTTTAAATATACGCTATAGGCCTACTATACCACATAACTCCTTGATGCCTGAAATCACTCGATCATCGCCAATTGCTCCGCGCAGTCGCTTGCTATCGTCCTACGAGCCGATGGATGGGTATACTACCGGGGGAAGCACTCGTAATTACCCGTGTTGTCCATGCAAATTTAATCAAATTTAGGGCATCGCATGTGGGGGTCATCAGGGGGGTGGGGGGCATATCTGACTATTTGTTTTAGTATACAAAGGTTTACATCGAGTTTGTAATTTCATTTGTGGGGCATTAGGGGGCTGGCATTTTCTTCAGAAGGGGGTGGGTCCCAAATATACTGGGGGGTCATAGTTTTTTGACATGAAAACAGGGGGGTCATAAAATTATTTCATTGAAAATGGGGGGGGTCACAAATTTATCAAAGCATGCTTGCGTGAAGAAAAAAAAAGGTAGGGGGGGTCATAAAAATATGCAGCTCTTGGATAGGGGGGGTCATGAAAAAATTGTCTGGGTCTATCCACATTTTTGGGACCCCCCCCCCCCCCCCCCCCCCCCCTTCCGAAGAAAATGCCAGCCCCCTTATGGGTGGGGGGAGCCCCGAGGGACTTATCACAATAGCGGTATACGTGTATGTGCCCGGTGCCGCCTTTTGGGGTGCCTTTTCTCGAAGTATATGGATGGTAATTGATTCAATCAGAAATGTTTTTGGTATTTTTAAATGCCCCCTTAAATTCTTTGATAGTTTATAGAAGGTGTAATTTCCAATCCGAAGTTCAAATGTTTAAATACACTTTCGAGAACCCAATTTTGGTTAAAATACACTTTCGAGAACCCAATTTTCTACTTACTTCCCGTTTATTGTAAATAGGCGCAAGCTTACATGTATAACAAGGGATGAAATATGCCCCTTCCCCCACCCCAGTCCCACCCCACCTCCTGGTTACGCCACTGAAAGGGTCGAAGCAGAATGGGAAATGTTTTCATCCTCATCCTGACGTTTATGATAATCAGTTAATTATTTTATGAATTTTAGACCAGTCAGACATTATTGTGCATATAAAAGTTCTCCTCTTGGTTCCGTCCATCCCGGTCTCTATATAATTATTCGAGGGCCAGGGTTGACAACATCGAATAAGGACAGATCCCCCGTGAATCAAAGGTAGTTTCATTTTCAGTAGTCATCGTGTTTTATCCTGTTTAGTCAACGATATCTGACGACTGGGTGCGTCGTCATGGTCCGTCAGATCAGAATCCACTAATGGCGCGTCCAAAAATTGACTGAGGGTGCGTATTTGGATGGCAACGGTCCGTCGTTTTTTTGACACAGTGACGCACCACTCCCGGGGGTCGTATAGTGCGTCTTACAACTGATAGGTGTATTACAAGCAATAGCCTATAGCGGCACAAATGGGGAAGGTTACAGGGTCAATTGTTTGGTAATTCCCCCCCCCCCCCCACACAAAATCCAAACCTGATTGTATGCTCAAATCCAAATGTTTTGCTTCAAATATTTTCGTTGTCTTCTTTTCTCCGTACTCCCTACATGTCCCAGTTACAGAAGAAGCCAGAATATCAGAATATATGTGCGCAACTAAAATGGTCCAGAAAAACGTTCCTGGAGGCATCGTGTTAAGCTTGAATAATGAATCATTGAAACTAATGTGCGCTAAGCACGCAGAAATTTAGTTATTCTATCCCCATTTGGCCAATCTTTTTGACTCACCCCGACCCATGAGTACCTAAAACGTATCCCCGACCTCCCCCCCCCCCCCCCCCCCCCCCCACACACACACACACACCCCCACACAAACCAAAGTATTTCTGAACAATCCCTAAAATTGGACTAACCATTTTGGGCTATTTTTAACAATCAATGATGCCACATGAGTCGTTCAAAACTCAAAGCACGCTTTGACACAGATTCATGTTGAAAAAGACACTCTTTTTCCGAAGCGCGGGGAAAAAAATCAGTATGTTAACCTTATTTTCTGTGTAAAAAATAACTATGTCCCCCCCCCCCCCCCCCCCCCCCCCCCCCCCCCCACTGACAGCCCCTGAAAGTATACCTGACTGCAACTTTTGCTGCACAACTGTAAAGTCTAGCATCTATGAGTCTAGCAGGCAAAAATAGTTTAAACTTTGGTTGATGACGGGTCATCCAATCGAATGCTGTAGCACGCACGTGGACATTGTTTTTTACCGTAGTGAATCGTAGTGCCACGGTAGGTTTGGGTTAACCATGGTTAACAAGCACTGCAAATTGTGTGTTTTAACCCTAACCAGCCAGACTATGTTTGTTTTTTAAACCGGGGGAGGGGAACAAAGTATTATTTTTTTACCCAAATAAATCGCCACGATTCCGCGAACCACCGGGATTTGATCCCCGGACACTCCGATCACCTCGCTGCCGCCATAACCCCTCGGCCAACCGTGCCAACGTTACCCCGGGCAGAGATACATTCATAGCACTTTAGTTTGGTTTGATGTCATTTAATAAAGTGTATTAAAGGGAAGCGGTCACGGTGAGGATTCTAACGAAAATTGAACAGCGCGCGCAGGGCCCTTGGAAGTATATTTTTGATGGGGGTGCTGTAAATTTGTAAGTCTTCACCACTTCGGCGTGGGGTCCGGGGCAAAGCCCTTGGCTGGGGTTCAGGGGGCAGAGCAATGGCGCATCCAGGACTGTTCTGATTGGGGGTTGGCAAAAAAAAACCTGAAGCCATCTTGTTGATCTTAAATATTGAAACGTTGTACCAAATACGCGCAAAGCGCGAAAAAATTGTGAGTTTAACACTTAAAAGGTGATGTTTTAACGTCCCCCGCATAATATTTAGGGTATTTGGTGTGGTTGGAGGGCCATTTATAATATTAAAACCTCTAGAAAACATGTGCGCGGAGCGCGTAACATTTTGAGCTTGTTCAGCTTAAATAATGAAATATTGAAATGAATACGCGCGAAGCGCGCACAAATTGGCATTGCTAACACTTAAATGGTCCAGTATGATGTTTTTAACGCCCGACACATAATATCGAGAATATTTTTGTATGGTTTGAGGGCCATTATAATGTTAAAACCTGTAGAAAATATGCGTGTGGAGCGCGCAAAATTTTTGAGTTTGAACTAAAATGGTCATGGAAAACTGTCCTGATGACACCTTGTTAAGCTTAAATATTTAAATATTCAAATTAATACGCGCGCGGAGCAAGCAAAAAATTGAATTTCTAACACTAATGGTCCAGTATGATAATAACGTCCCCCACATAATATTCATAATTTTTGGTGTGGTTTTTGTATTAAAACTTTGGTCCAGTATAATGGGTTTTTTAACGTCCCCCACATATTTTGAATATATGGTGGGTGTGAGAGGGCCAATATAATGTTAAAACTTGCAGTACAAATTCGCGCGGAGCGCGCAAAATTTGGACTTTTCGAACTGAAATGGTCATGGAAAACTGTCCTGAAGCCATCATGTCAAGCTTGAATAATGAAACATCAGAAACTAATGTTCGCAAAAATTGACATTTCTAACATTTAAATTAGTCCAGTATGACGTTTTTAACGTCACCAACATAATATTTAGAATATTTTTCATGGTTCTAGGGCCATTATAATGTTAAATCATGTATAAAATGTATGCGCGGAGCGTGCACAATTTTTCATTATTTGAACTAAAATGGACATGACACTGACACTGTATATTTTTTCAAAAATCTTAAAATCTAGACCCCCATACACACCGTCTCACTGTCAGAGGTGAGAAATACACGACTTTGGTCATATTGAATTGTTATGTAGTGTATGTAATACCAAAATCTTAAAATCTTAGAGGTGCTGCGCACCCCTTAACTTATTATTGGACTGACAATGTATATTTTTTCAAAAATCTTAAAATCTTAGGGGGTGCAAAGACCAAGGGGGTGCTGCAGCACCTCAGCACGCCCCCCCCCCCCCCCTTCCCAGGGGCTTGAGCGCGCGGCGACTATTTGAATCTAAACAAGTTGGACATTGGCGCAGTCTGTAATTGTTCTACGTATGTTTACATGCAATTCATAACTTTTGAAAATGTGCGTACCACCGCGCTTCCACTCAAATTGATCGTTACATGGAAACGCGAACGCACAGCGCAGGTTATTGATATATTGCCAAGACCTCCAAAATGTACTTGTACGCGCATCAATGACCTGGGGGCGGAGCGTTTTGTGTGACGTTGTGCATGGTAACAAGAGGCAGATGCTTGCGAGTGGGGCCCTGAACATGGATACACGCGACACGACTACTCGCGGCGGTACTTTTTCAACAATAAATACTACATTGAAAACACAACAAAACACCATTTTTATATCGTTATAAAATGTCAATGATGAACGGCAAATTTGGTCTGCATGATTTGAATAACTGGCGTGTGTTTGTACCACCAGCGCGGCGGCTAGCCTGCCCCACAGATACTGACTGGTAACTGGACGTCCCTCAGCAGCGAGCGCAGACTCGGTGACATTTTGTAAGCTTCATCATGGACCCCAAATGACACAAGTGACGAGCGAGGACGTACAATGTATGTCATAGCGATTGTAAGCTAAACATCGCTCTGACGTTGCGTGTCTGTCTCAGTCTCACCGGCAAACACGGCCGTATCAAGCATCAGTGAAATAAATCTGATAACAGGGCTAACAAACTAGTATAAAATTTGACTGGGGACGCAAAAAAAACACCATGATAAACAGCCTAGTACAGAACAGGAATCTGTCTCATCAAAGGTGACTTTATAAATAAAGTTTCAATTCAAGAAACGTATTCAAAATCGAAGTCAGGCGTCATCCATTTTTGTTGTAAAACCGAAACTGACAAGATTAAAAAATAATATATAGACTCGGACAAACTGGCGAGAATTAAATTAACAAAGACCTTAAAAATACACAGCCTCGAACCCGGTCCCTCTCGCTATCGCGGCGATTGGTTACTCCACTAGGCTACAGGGACTGGGCTTACATGGATATGTAAATTTGTAAGTCTTCACCACTTCGGCGTGGGGTCCGGGGCAAAGCCCTTGGCTGGGGTTCAGGGGGCAGAGCAATGGCGCATCCAGGACTGTTCTGATTGGGGGTTGGCAAAAAAAAACCTGAAGCCATCTTGTTGATCTTAAATATTGAAACGTTGTACCAAATACGCGCAAAGCGCGAAAAAATTGTGAGTTTAACACTTAAAAGGTGATGTTTTAACGTCCCCCGCATAATATTTAGGGTATTTGGTGTGGTTGGAGGGCCATTTATAATATTAAAACCTCTAGAAAACATGTGCGCGGAGCGCGTAACATTTTGAGCTTGTTCAGCTTAAATAATGAAATATTGAAATGAATACGCGCGAAGCGCGCACAAATTGGCATTGCTAACACTTAAATGGTCCAGTATGATGTTTTTAACGCCCGACACATAATATCGAGAATATTTTTGTATGGTTTGAGGGCCATTATAATGTTAAAACCTGTAGAAAATATGCGTGTGGAGCGCGCAAAATTTTTGAGTTTGAACTAAAATGGTCATGGAAAACTGTCCTGATGACACCTTGTTAAGCTTAAATATTTAAATATTCAAATTAATACGCGCGCGGAGCAAGCAAAAAATTGAATTTCTAACACTAATGGTCCAGTATGATAATAACGTCCCCCACATAATATTCATAATTTTTGGTGTGGTTTTTGTATTAAAACTTTGGTCCAGTATAATGGGTTTTTTAACGTCCCCCACATATTTTGAATATATGGTGGGTGTGAGAGGGCCAATATAATGTTAAAACTTGCAGTACAAATTCGCGCGGAGCGCGCAAAATTTGGACTTTTCGAACTGAAATGGTCATGGAAAACTGTCCTGAAGCCATCATGTCAAGCTTGAATAATGAAACATCAGAAACTAATGTTCGCAAAAATTGACATTTCTAACATTTAAATTAGTCCAGTATGACGTTTTTAACGTCACCAACATAATATTTAGAATATTTTTCATGGTTCTAGGGCCATTATAATGTTAAATCATGTATAAAATGTATGCGCGGAGCGTGCACAATTTTTCATTATTTGAACTAAAATGGACATGACACTGACACTGTATATTTTTTCAAAAATCTTAAAATCTAGACCCCCATACACACCGTCTCACTGTCAGAGGTGAGAAATACACGACTTTGGTCATATTGAATTGTTATGTAGTGTATGTAATACCAAAATCTTAAAATCTTAGAGGTGCTGCGCACCCCTTAACTTATTATTGGACTGACAATGTATATTTTTTCAAAAATCTTAAAATCTTAGGGGGTGCAAAGACCAAGGGGGTGCTGCAGCACCTCAGCACGCCCCCCCCCCCCCCCCCCTTCCCAGGGGCTTGAGCGCGCGGCGACTATTTGAATCTAAACAAGTTGGACATTGGCGCAGTCTGTAATTGTTCTACGTATGTTTACATGCAATTCATAACTTTTGAAAATGTGCGTACCACCGCGCTTCCACTCAAATTGATCGTTACATGGAAACGCGAACGCACAGCGCAGGTTATTGATATATTGCCAAGACCTCCAAAATGTACTTGTACGCGCATCAATGACCTGGGGGCGGAGCGTTTTGTGTGACGTTGTGCATGGTAACAAGAGGCAGATGCTTGCGAGTGGGGCCCTGAACATGGATACACGCGACACGACTACTCGCGGCGGTACTTTTTCAACAATAAATACTACATTGAAAACACAACAAAACACCATTTTTATATCGTTATAAAATGTCAATGATGAACGGCAAATTTGGTCTGCATGATTTGAATAACTGGCGTGTGTTTGTACCACCAGCGCGGCGGCTAGCCTGCCCCACAGATACTGACTGGTAACTGGACGTCCCTCAGCAGCGAGCGCAGACTCGGTGACATTTTGTAAGCTTCATCATGGACCCCAAATGACACAAGTGACGAGCGAGGACGTACAATGTATGTCATAGCGATTGTAAGCTAAACATCGCTCTGACGTTGCGTGTCTGTCTCAGTCTCACCGGCAAACACGGCCGTATCAAGCATCAGTGAAATAAATCTGATAACAGGGCTAACAAACTAGTATAAAATTTGACTGGGGACGCAAAAAAAACACCATGATAAACAGCCTAGTACAGAACAGGAATCTGTCTCATCAAAGGTGACTTTATAAATAAAGTTTCAATTCAAGAAACGTATTCAAAATCGAAGTCAGGCGTCATCCATTTTTGTTGTAAAACCGAAACTGACAAGATTAAAAAATAATATATAGACTCGGACAAACTGGCGAGAATTAAATTAACAAAGACCTTAAAAATACACAGCCTCGAACCCGGTCCCTCTCGCTATCGCGGCGATTGGTTACTCCACTAGGCTACAGGGACTGGGCTTACATGGATACCAGACGAACGAGCTATTATGTATACAAAGTCTTTTGTTGAAAGCCTCTAGCAGCCGAAATACATGAGTAAATAATAACAATTGATGATGGCCTATAAGCATGATTCTAGCAGAATCTATGACGAGCGAAACTTAATTAAATAAACGCGAGGATCAAGCAAATGATACCAGCCGAGTAATTGAAATGAATAAATAATATATAGACTCGGACAAACTGGCGAGAATTAAATTAACAAAGACCTTAAAAATACACAGCCTCGAACCCGGTCCCTCTCGCTATCGCGGCGATTGGTTACTCCACTAGGCTACAGGGACTGTGCTTACATGGATACCAGACGAACGAGCTATTATGTATACAAAGTCTTTTGTTGAAAGCCTCTAGCAGCCGAAATACATGAGTAAATAATAACAATTGATGATGGCCTATAAGCATGATTCTAGCAGAATCTATGACGAGCGAAACTTAATTAAATAAACGCGAGGTTCAAGCAAATGATACCAGCCGAGTAATTGAAATGAATAAATAATATATAGACTCGGACAAACTGGCGAGAATTAAATTAACAAAGACCTTAAAAATACACAGCCTCGAACCCGGTCCCTCTCGCTATCGCGGCGATTGGTTACTCCACTAGGCTACAGGGACTGTGCTTACATGGATACCAGACGAACGAGCTGTTAGACTAAATTAACTAGGCCTACGTACGAGCCTACTCCTAGCTAGGCCTATGATAGCCATCCCGTCTACGACACATGACAACCCATTTAATTTTTGTCAAAGCTTGACAAACACTGACACTGCAACTATAATAATAATTAGGGCAAGACAACATACTTTTGTTTGTCAAAAAGACTCACGATGTAGGTCTAGGCCATCAATCATTACTCACCGAATAACGTCGTCTCTAAACAAGCAGACAAAGAATGGAATCGTACAACACGATTTAGCTGCGATTTTGATTATATTTCCCCAAAGTCGAAGTGATTCGACTTTGATCCATGGATCCATGATTATGATGAGTCATCATGATCCCGATCATGATCATTTGCATTAACTTTTTCAATGATGAATAAGCTTACAAAAATAGCTTCAAAAACTTATTCGTACGGTAGATCTGAGACGAAATATTCGTCCAGGGTATGAAGTCATATTTCATATAATATTATTTCCAATCGGCAAAATTGATCTTTCCTGCTTCTGAATTCTTTACAGGATCGGGAATGAAGAAACTTCTGTTGTTTGTTTATTTATTTCCCGTGCTTGTTTGCAAATCAAAAACTAAATTAATTTGTGGCCCTGAACATGCATAATATTTGGCGAACTGTGATTGGTCTATCTCATAATCGTTCTTTATAACAGCTTCTCCGCTATTGGTCAATCCAGAGAAAACAATGACGTAGTGGGGAATCCCCTAGATTGCCCTAGATTGCTCCATTATTCAATGGGGTGGTGTTTATTTACCTCAGGGGGAAATGACACAAAAATACGAACTCCAAAGTCAAAATATAAACCTTTAGCATGTTTAGAATAACTTAATATTACAATTTGGATGCTAATCAACAATAAATGACAGTTATGAATAAGATTGGTGACTTTGTACGGACTATTCCCCCGAGGGGTAATCCCGAGGTACCAAAACAAAGTCAGCGATTTCAAACAAGAACCTTAGAATAGTCCGTACGCAGTCACCAACCTTAAATTAGAAATGTAAATCTGAAAGAAAATCTGCTTTCAAATTTTTTTTCGAGGGTTGAGGGCGTTCCCTGAATAAGATCACATAATATACCTTCAAGTATTCTTTCGTATCTTCTGTTTACGTTTACAGGGCTTGTCATTAATTACTTGTTTTTGCCCTGGCTAACTTTGATGTGATAAATCTATTCTTAACTAGACCTTTAACTCGCATCATCTTTAGCATGTTTAGGGGCGTTTGTTTATGTCAACATCCAAGCACTATAAATGCAGTCAAATAAATTAAGAAGCAAATTAGTAAACATGTCTTCATAATGTATTTTTCATAATTGAAGAAATTAATTAAGAATGATTATAGTCGACGAGATACGTTGTCAATGCTTATGTTTACTTGTCATCAATTGGTGGATCTGATTTAAAGACAACGATAATACATTTGTTAATGCTTCATATTATGTTTCAATGTTTATGTATCAAATATTAAGTATTCTTTCGTATCTTTTGTTTACATTTACAGGTCTTGTTGTTTGTTGTTTGTGCTCAGGGCCGGACTAACCATTGGGCCAGATGGGCCCGGGCCCAGGGCCCCAGATTTGTTGGGCCCCAAATTATGAAAAATATAAGATAACAATAAATTACCAAAACTTTAACACTTATTAATTAAATTTATTATTTATTATTTATTAATTATTGATTAATTAATAATCGATCTTTTATTATTGATCATTAATCAATCATTAATTACTCGTAATTGATTATTTATGAATCATTAATTAATTATTAATTATCCATGAATTAATTAGTTGTTTTTGCCTCTGGTTGACTTTGATGTGATAAGTCTATTCATAATTAGATACAAAATATTCCAATTTGGGACCTTCAACTCACCCCACGTTCAGTGGCGTTTGTGTATGTAAACAACCGTGTACAATATAACTATGACTCTATTATATATTATAAAAACAAATCTTGAACACTTAATTTCAAGAAAGAGAGTGCCCGTTTTGGCATGACGCAATTTTCTTCATGATACGCTTCCTTTATTTCTGCTTGCATTCGAACTTAACCCCCTCTAAGCGAGTTTTGTCTTTTTTAAGACTCTTCTTGTTAGGCCTTAATCCTATACCCTCACCTTCAACTCTTGTGTGCCCTGTGGGAGAGAGTGTATACTGATATACTGATATGTACTGCACCACCAAGTGAATATTATAATTAGATTTGTTTTCCATCGTGACATAGGTCAAAATAATCGACGACAATCTTTATTATGGCTCAAAGCAAGTGAACTTGTGTTCAAGTATTTTAACATCTGGGTTTTATACTAAAATATAATTGCCAAAATAATATGAGTGTAAAAAAAATAAGATTTTTTATTTTGTGTTGGCAATCTGTGTATTTTAGGCATGTGATTATCTATGTATGTTTTAGGCCTATGTCATGTCATTGTATTATTGTAATGTGAATTTATAATGTCACGAATCAATAATACTGGCTAGTTCAACCGGTATGAAAATTTTGCGATCATGTAAAATTTGGAGTAACTTTTGCATTGTGAATACTCAATGCGCAATTTAAGTTTTAAAGGTAGATGACCCGATCACATTTTCGTAACACAGAATTATTTCAAACATACGGAGATTTTCATATCATATGAAAGCTCGTATTTTTCTCATCATCATACTGAAATTTGACGGCCTTAATCGGTATAATTACGGAGAAATCGATGAAATAACGTCGAATTACCGCGAAAGGTGGTAACCACCAATATCGTTTGTGTACAACTCAATGGGTACATTTCACGGCATCTTTTGCGTCTAAAATAAGAACCATTAGAGCTATGCAACTCAAACTTTGGAATACGACTTGTTTAAGGATGACCTTTCATGTAGAATAGTAAACTTCAAGTTTAAAATCGGAACATCTACCTTTAAATGCGCGCGAACATTTCTGATTTTACAGTTTATCAGCATACACTAATCCCATTTTGTATATGAATACTTGAATAACTATTGGTATTAACGTTTAATTGACCCTGAGTCCCTGACACTTTAATCCACCAAGGCATTAACTCCGCAAGAGCAAGACTTGGTTGGATTCAATCATCATTCATCATATTTCACTGTATACACACCCCGGCCTACAGTACCGCCCCCCCCCCCCCCCCCCCCCCCCTACATACATACATTATAATGTTATACTGTACACAGCGCCCTACTACGCAAAACATTGAATTCGATTCTCTACAAATAGTGATTTTCGAAAAACAATAGGCCGTCTATAATATTACATACCAAAAGTATTAAATTCTGAAAATATACAACTTCATGTTTACTCTAGAGTACAGGGTTAACTTGTAAGGATGAAAATAACAACACGTCTTATTTGTACAATAAAATAAATTGAACATACCTGTAGCTGTATATTAAATACAGGCTGTATTCAATCATGATTTAATGAAGAAATAACACTACTGTATCATGTGTGCTCTGCTGCGCAGTCCATGTCATTGAATAAGTGATGTCATCAACTCAGCATTGGATACCCAAGGACCAGTTGGACTATTCCAACAATTTAGAGGGGTGGCTTGTATTTACCAAATTTACTGCTGCATGAGTTTGCAGGGCACAACAGCTGGAATAAATAAGCACCCCTAAAAATAATATGCCTGATGCATACCAATTTTACTTGTTGGTTGAAAAGACATAAAATAAGATAATATCCAGGGATGGAAATAAGACCCGCCCGCCCGTCCATAGCGGGTAACTTTCGTGTCGGGCGGGTGAAGATTCAAAGGTACCCGTCCGACTGGCCGGTAACATTTTTGAAGCTCAAAGTGTAAGTAACAGTAAGTTCAGGGTAATTTCATCATCAGATGATCGTGTGTCATGATGATAGAGGAGATCAGGTTGATAGGAGATTAAAGAGAGTATTGGATTGATGAACATGATGAATACGAGGTGCTGTTACGGGCTAGGTTTACAGTGGAACATCATACAATAAAGACAAAAACATGTAAATGTAGTTTAAAGTAGTCTTGCATTGTTTGCTGCAAAATGTTATGAAAATTGAAAAAAACCTTGGGCTGGTAGAATTTTTGTCGGGCAGGTAGATTCTGTGAGTTACCTGCCCGACTGGCTAGTTGAAAAAAAATCTGAAGTTCCATCCCTGGCGAGAACCCTATGTTAAAAACATGTATACGAGGGGGTATCAAAAAGTTCTTGACATCACCAAGAAATAAAGGAGCCAGAAACTTTTTTTTGATATGTGACCCTTCAGACATCTTTAAAAAGTCACTGTGCAAAGTCACACATTTCTACCACTTTTTATTACCTGTCCACAGACCGCCATTGTAGAGACCTTCAGATTGACCACCATTGATTTGATCCTCAGATTGTCTCAGATTGCGTTATTCCCAAAACAGCAATAAATGGTTTAAAGTCTTGACAAAAAGGGGTCAAAGGTCATGTAGAGTCATTAAAGGTCAATCTGTGTACACCCCATGTTACCCATTAGATTATTGTCACCAAGCTGGTTTGTAATGGCCTTTGACCCTTTACTAAGGCTACCAGTGGATAAAAGAATCAAGTTCAAAACCCTTCTATACGTCTATAAATCCATCACTGGTTCTGCCCCCATATACATTATCTGAGTATAATTCCATCTATGTTCCATCTAGACAAGGTCTACGATCTGCCATAGACAAAACCCGTCTTGTTGTGCCAGCCAGCCATAAACGCATTGGAGCCAACTCATTTGCTGTGGCTGGCCCAACACTATAGAATAGGACCCCATCTACATTAAGATCCAGCAACAGTATCATAACCTTCAAACATAATCTGAAGACTCATTTGTTTAGTTACTGATTATCTGTACATGTTAGGCTTTCTCAGTCTTTCCATTCACTTTTGTATGTTGCCTAGGGTAAATTGTATTGTTTATGTTTATCTTTTTGTTAAGCGCTGTGATCATTTTTGGAACAGCGCTATATAAGCAACGCTATTATTATTATTATTATTATTATTACTGTCAACACTTTACACTATTTATTTCTGTTTTGGTGAATAACGCAATCTAAGGTAATCTGAGGATCAATCAATGGCGGTCAATCCGAGGATCTCTACAATGGCGGTCTGTAGACAGATAATAAAAAGTGGGAGAAATGTGTGACTTTGCACAGTGACTTTTTAAAGATGTCTGAAGGGTCATATATCAACAACAAAAATGCTGGCTCCTTTATTTCTTGGTGATGTCAAGAACTTTTTGATACCCCCTCGTACAAAACTATAAATTAAAGCATTATTAACTTCCAATTTATGGGCTAGTAATAGTGTTCACAAACGATATTTGAATCTATTTATGTTGTAACAACAGTGCGCCGTTGGCTCAATCGGTAGAGCATTGGCTTAATGATCGAAAGGCCAGTGGTTCGAATCCCACCCAGAATGCTTTTTTGTCTTCATAGTATCATAGTAAATTTAGTAATCTTATGTTGGGTTTGTTTATCGTTCCCCATACTATTTGTGAATCCACGGACAAGATACTTTTAATTTGATTTGGAATGATTGTCTAAAATCAATAATTTGAAGGACGTTCTACTTTTACTTGTTCACGTGCCATTTCGTCCATTGCCATTGCGTTGTAATGATAGTCCTTTTCTATTTCGTCCTATTGCCATTTCGTCCTTTGCCACTTCGTCCGTCCAATTTCGTCCTTTACCATGCGTCCATTGCCATTTCCTTTGCGATTTTGTCATTAATGCAATGCACACGTATGTAATAGATGCTTTCGGAATCTTGATCTCTGAATAATTGCAGATTGTTTAAAAGGTATAATAGAGTTACACAATTTGCTGTTTAGTCATCTTTTGAATATTTAAGAGAAACCGTGATGAAAGATTTTAAGAAGCTGTTTTAGTAGGGCATGTTTTAATGAACTTGGATTAATTTAATGATTTGATCTCTTTTCATGGGCTTCATTTTGCTCTGGTTCATTTAAAATAATTGCCCGATTCGGCTGTTTGTGACCACATTATTGTCTAAGTTTTTATTTGATATCCAATTCGGTAGACATGTTAAATCAATTGTACAGGCGTGTTCTTATATGATTATCTTGTCTACATAAGGCAAGATGAGGCCTTGTGGCCTTAACCCCGGGGCCTATAATGAAGATAAGTAAAGAAATACAACAGAAAAGGCCTAACATTTTGAAATGCAGCTCACGCAGATTATTTATTGAGAATGCAGGTTCGAAACGAATCATTCATGGATAGAATGCAATATCTGAAAAGACGTTTTGTTATTATACAGGCCTAGTACACGGGTACAAGGGATGGTTTGACACAGAGTGTGATTATTTAAGGATGCACTATAGTACATCAAATGGGGTATCCCCTACCCTTAAGGACGGTGTTTAAAACTAGACTTGACAGTAATACAATTGCGTAAATGCCTATGATGTTTGATTAATTATGATTAATGGAACATCACCTACATGCACCCTGACTATAAACTGTGAATATCATCTAGGGAAATTTTGAGAGATCTTTCAAATGTTGAGATGTACATGTAGTCAACTCCATATTTTGGAAAATCGAGCAGACTAACCTACCTATTTTTTTTCACTTTTTGGTGAGAACATATGATTATCTTTAGGAAAAAAACACTCTACAAGGTCCAATTTCGCAATGTAGTGGTCTAAAACAGAGTTTTATATCACTGTTTTTGTACATATCCATATGGAGCTCTATTAAGTAGTGTGACCCCTTAAGGGACCAATCCAATAAGTGTTATTTCAACACCTACCAGCGTTATTTCAACACGTTTATTATTTCAACACCTACCAGTGTTAAAACAATAATAGTACTGTTGAAAATAACACCAACTGGTGTTAAAATACACCAAGAATCTTAACACCGGTGTTTGGATTGGACCCTTATTAACTCCAACCGGTGTTAAAGTAACACCCTAGTGTTTGCAGTGTAAGAAACCGCAGCAGACAATTGGTGTATGAAGTCAGGTTTTCAGTTGATTTACCGAGTATCTAGCGAAGGGTGATGTTTGTCAAGTCGTCTGTAGACGTCATCACCACGATTACGCCTATGTTTCGTGTGGTGTGACACTGCGTAGCAAATACCACCAATTGCCCCAGCTGCAAGCAGAGCACCTACTCCAGCTCCAGTACCAGCAGCCATCCCAGTGTTGACCTGTCCGCTCATTGGTTGCCCATATCGCATATCAGTCGCTCGATGTTCACAGTTGTTTCTCAACAAATCATACTCTCCTTTGCCCGTTCCAACATTTCGGCGAGCCCGTTCCACAATCTGCTCTGGTGGCAGGGGTTTGAATCGTCTGTCTTCTCTGTTGTTAATGCGGACCTTATCCCCACCGGCAACATCTCCTAATGGATCACAGCGATACTCAGCACCAGTTTTATGTTTAGGTTCTCCGCTGTAGTGAAGCACATGTGTGAAGCCTTTTCGTCTAAAATCTAGTTTTTCTCCCCCTCTTATATCTTGTTTGATATCGTCAACATCTCTCCAAGACGTGCAAACACCTATGGGTGAAAAAACATAAATGAATCATATGCTCGATTTTATATACAGGGTGGTTCAATAAAACGTTGACACTTTGTTGAAGCCATTTTTTTTTGAAATTCTGTAGATTTGAAAAAAAAATCTTTTCAATATTCATCAATGATCTTGACCATCTATGCTGAAAATATCGATACAAATAACCTTAAGGTTGCCAAATTACAGCTATTCACTGAAAACCTAAACTGGTAAGTCTGATTAGTCAAGCCAATTTAGGCTAGTCGCTTGGTTAGCTTTTGCCTAGTTGGTCAAGCCTGCTTGACTAGTTAAACTAGTCGCTCGACTAGTTTTTGACTGACTAAAAGCTAGTCCAGATGGTGCCCATTTGGACTAGCTTTTGCCTATTCAGTCATGCTCGACTAGCTAGTTTTTGCCTAGTCACCGGTTCAGGGATACTATTAATTTTGGGATAGGAAAGTCCTATACTAACGTACGTAGCGAAAACGGACCCTTTTGCATATTTGAATAAATTATGGTAATCGTCCGGAATGCGTCCGTGACCGGCGTTTAACGCGTTTAACAATATTTAACCAGGTTTAAATTGAACTTAGTCAGCATAGGTTTGGGGGCGCTGTAGATTTACACAGACGACGGTGGCCACGCGAATCCTACATTTTGAATTCGTAGTGAATATAACACGTAATCGCGAATATTAAACTTATCATTTTGACAAATTCATCATAATTAGAAGAATTTTTATCGTTAACCGGGCGATGACTGTTAAAAATAATTCAAAATGGTGCACTTTCGTTGCCATATTGGGTCGTCTGAGAGACGCGTGGCCAGCGTCGCGTCGTCTGCTACAATTACGCCTTATCGGTAAAACAACGCCCCCAATTCTATGCTGACTAAGTTCAATTTAAAAGTGGACCCGATCGGCAAGCTCAGAGGCACACCCCTAACCGGTTGCTATGGGAAAATAGCGTGACCTCTATCTATATCAAATTCAGACCCATGAAGTATCATGCGTTGAAATTGTCTGGTTGCACTGCGTTAAGACAGATCGCTCTAATCGGCCCATTCTTTTCATCCATTTTGGATTCTGACTCTTTGATGTGTATGTTCTTGCACAATGTACTTGCATTTACATTCTTTTAGAGAACATTCATTACCATTTCATAACAAGTGGAGACAATGCATACATATCAATACACATTCCATGGTGTTAAATTAATGAATCTACTTATTTTAAGAAAAATAATAGGTTTAAATGAATAAAAGGTGCAAATTAGCTCATTAGCATAATTGAAATGGTACATATGAGCGCCGGTGCTAATTTTTGTACCATTGCAATTATGCTAATGAGCGATTTGAGCGATTTGCGCAATTTACTTGGCTAATCTAAGGCCGAGTGATATTATGCAAATTAGCTCCAGACTAATTTTTGGAAACATGAGTTGTTACTGCATTATTTGAGTAATTTGAGTGAACTCAAACGATTTGCTTTAGTAATATTTAAAATAAATTGCTCGTTATACTCAAATGTTCATCTGATCTTTTTGGTTGTAATCATTTATATTAAGTATAGGTCAAGTTATTATCTCGTTGACCTAACGTCGTAATTTTATCGATTGCTGTAACTCAAAATATATATGTAGAAGATACAGGATATTTTTAGTAATAAAACACAAGTAATTTATTTGAGTTAGAAATGAGTAATAGCTACTCATAAATTACATTTATTTCAATGTTGCTTTTTGTCCTTGTTGGTTTTATGAATTATTTTGCTGTTATAACTTGAATTTATTGAGTTTTATTAATTTTCATCGATTTCAGTCTGGTTTACTCAAAGGTATCAATAAATGCAACAAAACGGTTGAATTAAGTAACAGCAGCAATTCGTTAAATGAGTAATTTGTACTTATTTCTTGTCCTTTTGACCGGAACTTAATATCCATACGTTTGTGTTGTTAACATTACTCGAATAAATTATGTTATTCTCATTTTTGTCAATTTGAGTCAATGGTACTTATGTTTTTTGAGTAACATTAACAAATTATTGAATTGAGTATTTACAAATAATCATTTTTAAGTCACAATTACTTGACGCAAAGATCATATTTTTGAGTGTATGGTTACCTTGGACTTATTATCTTACACGTTTTTGTATCTAACTAGCGGGCACCCGCGTATCGCAGGGGACCCGCTAGATGAGTAGACCAGGGCGGTTAATATTTTGGGTTCGATGGTTCGTTGGGTTCGATGAATTCGGTGAACCTGGGCGGTTAGTTTTTGTTTGTTTTTGAGGAGTACTGCATTAATGTATTTGATTTGTAATGTTGTTACAATTCAGCCGGTTGGCTGCGATGACAATAAAATTTAGACCTTTATTATTATTATTTTGGTGAAGATGGGACATTAATAATTAATGTCCCTTAGTTGTGTTGTTTTAACTTCGTTGACTCAGTACGACGGTCAAGCGCGCACGGGGAAGACTTTCCCACTCCTAGATGTTATGCCACTGATTTACATCTTTTATTTTATAACTTAATATATATAATATGGGGTATAATTTATCGTCATGTCAATTTGTAGACTATAATACTATATGTACATCAATGGCAACAGGCGATTTGTTTTTTCTCCGGTTTGCCATATGGGACATGCATACTTGTAAGCCTAGGCCCACGTTTTGAACAAATAGGGGACGTGGGGTGATTTGAAACACCACGATAACCGTAAGCAAGTGATAAAGGACGTTATGTATCTATACAATAGAATAAAGGACAATTCATTACGGTATTACACCATAGACTTGGTGCAGGATTGGGACCCGTACACTAATTACATTTGTACACGTTTGTATTGTAGTGCTGAAGTAGTGTACAGGTATAAAAACAGTCAGATGTAATGTTGTCAAAATGTATTTTTAAATGATAGTTTGTGTGCCGAACAAACCACAATGAAAATGAACTGGATATTGATAACAAAGCACGTACTACATCGATCATGCAGAAACGGTAAAATATACACCAATCGTTTGAAATCGAGTATGGGATAATTGCTGCTAGTAAAGCTCAACAACCTGGATAGAACTGTAAAATGATATGCAGGGGGAGCCCCACCCCCCCCCTCCCCACTTGGAACCCTTGCCCCCCCCCCCCCGCTTCCCCCCCCCCCCCTCCCCAAATGAAATCAAGTACGGCTGTAAATGAAATTTACAAACAAAGTACACACCAAATCCCCCCAATAATGACATCATGTCGGTTGAGATTGGCACTGTCGGTTCATTTGACGAAAGGAATCATGGAATTATGATGGTCAAAAGTACGCATATGAAAAGAATTCGCGCGCTACGCGCGCATATGTCTTCCCAAAATGAAATATTCTTTGGTACAAGCTTGTTTAGAGCCAAAATGTAGCTCAATTGTCCAAAAAATAGCTGTAAAGTCGAAAATTTTCGCGCGCTACGCGCGCATCTCTAAAATCTTAGGAGCCCCCCCATTTCAAGTCACTGCCCCTTCTTGCCCCCCAAAAGAAAAAGTCTACTTACACCACTGTGCTCATTGTACTTATTCCAAGCTTGCTGGTATCGTGAGAACACACCAGCAACAAACAAAAAAAACAGTGTCGGGATCCGCGTCGTCTTCTTGAAAATCATTTCTCTAATATTAACTTGTAGTTAATTCTAATATCATATTTCAGAGGGGAATAAGCATTTGTACAGTATAAATTAGATTTATTGAATATAGTCTTGTAATTTGTAAGAGATGAATAAATTATGATTTTTGTTGTTGTAATGATTATTAATTAGTAATATGAATATTCATATCTCGGTTCAAGCAGGACCATTTCAGTTCAATCTGGATCATTCATATTGTTAATTAATATTCATATTGCTAATTAATTAATTGTTTATTTATACTGCTAGTGAATATTCATATTGCAAATTAGTATTCATTACAAAATAATAATTTATTAATATCTCTTTACCCCGATTTTAGACTATATTCAATACTTTACAACGTCTTTCATATATTCAGTGGCGTAGCCCCCCCCCCCCCCCCCCCCCCAGTCAGAAGCCAGTTAATGAAATTATGACAAAATACAATGTTACCCATAATATTAGAGTCGTATCGGTTGAGACTCGAAACTGTCGGTCGAGATTGGCATTGGCACTACCGGTTTTGGTAAAACATTATGTGTATTGGGGCCCGGGGGATGTAACCCAAATAGTAAAATAGTCGGCACATTTGTACATGTAGTCTACAAATTTATGCAGCAGTGGGCTAAATAAACAAAGGAAAATGTTATAAAGAAAACTGATGAAAACCCGGAGGATTGGCCATTAGTTGCTGACTGTGGTGTTTTTTTAGACTGTGTGATTTCTTTGACCGTGCGAAATTTTGAGACCTCACCCCCTGCAAACAAAATGTGGGGCAACCTTTTACGAAAAGTTAAGAAATCTTGCCCCCCCCCCCCCTGAAAAAGGTATGGGTCCGATGGGATCATGCACTGATATAACGCCATGCATTTCTCCTCACTCCCCTTAACCTTGTTAACCCACGTTTAATATATCCAGGATGAAGGCCCAGTGTTCTCCTCACTCCACTTAAATCCGGGATGAATGCCCAGTGTTGTATCATATGTTGGGGAAGAGGAGGGGTGAGGGGGCGGGGGGATAATTCATCATTTAATTTCATTGATTTATAAAGTTATCATTTTAAAACAAAAAACTAAGACCTAGGATATGTGTCATAAGCCTATAGGTTTCATTCCATATTTCTCAGTATAACAATCAAGGCCCTTTAATATGGTCCGTTTGTCGACATGTATACCCGAATTGAATAGCGTATGCCTGCAGCAATTCATAGTTTAATTTGATTGATTTATGAAGTTATAATTTTAAAATCGACATGTATAGGCCTACCCGAATTGAATAGCGTAAAGCAGTATGCCTGGAGTTGTTCATCATTTAATTTGATTGATTTATAAAGTTATAATTTTAAAATCGAAAGCTCCCCTTTTAATTTACATGCACAGGTATACCCGAATTGAGCGTATTTGATTGATTTATAAAGTTATAATTTGAAAATCGAAAGCTCCCCCTTTAATTTACATGCACATGTATACCCGAATTGAGCGTATTTGATTGATTTATAAAGTTATAATTTGAAAATCGAAAGCTCCATACCCGAATTGAGCGTATGCCTGGCGCACTGTAGGCCGTATGTCTCATGTCCCTAGGTGGTTTCAGAGGCACTGTTAGCAATGCCAGTAGGGCGCTGTGTACTGTACAGTATAACAGTATGTAGTAGTCGGTCCTAGTACTACTATATACATGTACGTTTGTGGCAGTATTAAAACGATAAAATATAACAATTGCAGCGCCAACATTGACTATTATGACGTATAAAACTGTGCAGTCAATAGTTAGGTCACCCAAGCCCTATTATGAAAGCTATGAAGATTGTTAAACGGGGTCAGTCGTCACAAACATGCACAAACACAATAGTCAAGCGACCTTGCTATTGTCATGCTATTGTCAACACTCCCTACACAGAGGTCTGTTGTGCAAATCTGTACGATGATATTCGCATGTAATGTCTATGGCAGATTTCATTCCGTGGTATAAAGTTAAAAGGTTTCCGTGGTCTTCGCTATCTCCAAGCAGATAGAGCCATACGTACACGGACTTTTTTGTAGACGAGGGTTCATTTCATGATTTGGTGAGGTTTAGAATGAGTTAGGATTCCTGTAATTTTGAAGACCACGGATTTTCAAAACGTGAATTGTCCAACATTTTACGACATAAATTTGGTCACCAAACGTATTTAAAACTATACATTTTACCATTCTGCAGATGTTATTGACCCTCCTCTATAATTCTACACGTTTCTCAGTGTTTGAGAAGCCCAAAGAGACCATTTTCCGAAGCTATTTCTAGCAAATATTGCAATCACTGATACTCCATTGTTATCTTGCGTATAACAAAATATGACATGCAGCGTGACCTCCCTACTGGCTGTGTGTAAAAGAGGATATTAAAGAGAGCACCACACCAAATGAATGCGCAATTCGTGTAATCCTATAATAGTTCCGGAAAAGCACGGAGACTAGGCTTGTAAATGTGAGGTTTTCGGGCAATTTGTTTCTCCGGGGATGGTATGTTTGTATTTAAATGAACGAGTGGGACCTATCCGTTGCACCTACAATGATAAAATACGATATTTTTAATTTATCGACCTAAATAGTGCCCAGGGCGTAAGCACCTGCCTAAATGGTGAACAGGCATGCCAGAAAACGTGAAAAAGTGAGGGCGCTGTGTGCAGGTCCGTAGCGGAAAATTTAGCTTAATAACCCCTCATGAAACAAGGCTTAAATTAAAGTTGAGATGTTACTGAAAATGGTCATAGGTGACAAGTATGCAATAAATGTAACCGGAGGGTAGAAAAGGTGTCTTGAAATATGGCACTTTTACACGTATTTCAATGAGAAAGATATTTGGTGTGGTGCGCCCATTAATAAGACTCGCTCTCCAGGCGGTCCACTCGCTCTCTCTTGACTTCACCTCTTCGGTTCAAATTTTACATTCGGTTCAGTGAGCAGTGTTGCTATAAATGGTGATTGAAGGAGCCCAAAAGCGCCCACTGACCTAATATAATTGACACTGTCCACCCGTCTCAAATCACGCAAAATGACGCCCAGTCATGCCTCTTTGCATACGCTTAGCAACTTCAAATACCTAATGTACACGCATAGTAATATCTTACTCAGTTGCTCCATTTCAAGTTCAGAATGCGGCTGCGCTTCGTCTTTATAATTTGAGCTGTGGAAGAGTTTACATTTACATTCAACCTTTCCCGCATTCTTCTATCAACGTAGATAAGGCTGCAGCATTCATGATTACCGGTAACGACTGACTGGTACTGGGTTGACTATTACGATGGCTTTACGTGAATTGTAATATAGATGGCATGAATGGCCACTCATATAGAATGTTCTCTGTCTGAATTGGTTCATCATTTTGAGTATGTATACTCCCTGTAGCTCCCTGTCATAGTCCCTTGGGCATAATTCGCGTTATTTTACGCGAGCTTATTCTGTTGTTGTTTGCGGGGCGCAGCGTCAAAATGCTTGACAGGCGCGAAACAATGTCACGCGCCGTCAATCAAGGCGTGTGACGATTTCACGATTGACCAATTAGGATGCGTGGTTATTTGTTTAAAGGAACCGGTACGCACTTCCGTATTTACGCACACTCGCACCTACGTATTGCAATTCGCACCTACGCACATACGTACGCAACTCGAACGTACGCATGATTTGATGGAATTATGTCCAAGGCATTATGACAGGGACTATAACAGGGGTCGCATTCTGATGCGTCTGCGCGTCCTAGACCTCTCACTTTCTAAAAGTGACGCGTCAGATTTCAAATTGGAAAGACTTGCGGGTCCCGATTAAAATTGAAGGACCCCTTACATTTGACGATGTATGGAAATGGAAACCTCAAGAAATTCTGTAAATTACATATCCATCCTTTGCTCACAATACAGGGTGTATCAAAAAAAAATAGGACACTTTTTCATGACAGTGTAATAATTGATATAATCATTGGACTATGACCAATTTAGTCTCAATGTAAAGCCCAATTAATTATTATGATATCCTGAAAATATGAGATCAATCCGATGAAAAATAAGAAAACTAGCATAATTTGCGTAAACCATGTCATTTACTGGTTTGTACAATGGGATTTACATGTATAGACCAGTAAATAACATGGTTTACGTTTCAATGCATTACAATAATTATGAACATAGAAAATAGTCTATCAGTCAATAGCAACGATTAGTTTGGTAATCCATTTAATTCTGGCACAAATCAATACTGGCTAACTAATCCACAAATCAGATGCATGCATATTCTGTGCAAATTAAAAAAGTTCTCGAACCCACTGTAGATGGATGGTTCATTAGCATGATAATAAGTAGAATTGGCATAAATAGTGTGCACGTTCATGTTACTCTACTGTTACTGTGTGAATGACCATTGTACATACTACAAAATAGACTCCCTTACCTAATAGGTCACAATTTCCTTAATTAATTATGGATTTGTCTCATCTTTTTCAGGATTTTATCTTTATCGGTTGTACTTTACATTGAAATAAAAATTGGTCATGCTTCAGTGATTTAACAAGGATTTAAACCATCATCAAAAAGTGTCCTAATTTTTTTGATACACCCTGTATAAATTCATTAAAACTGCCCCATAAAAAAGTAGAATTTTCAAACCCAAACTTCAGGACTCCTCAATTTCTAAGGGGACCCCTTAAATTTGTTTTTTGAAGTCCTACGGGGTCCCTGGTATGTAACATCAACAACTAGCGTATTTGATATCGGGAAACCCCGAATGATTCCCCAGATTGTTTAACGGGTCAGCAGTTTCCAATGCATTGATATATATAGGTATAAATTAATTTTCAGCAGTCATGGAAGGCAAGCAAACTGAATGGCACGATACGTCAGGTGCGGGTGTCAATGCCAAATTTGTATTGTCTCCTGATCCTGGTACCTAAGTTGAACTATGTTGCATTCCTATATACGTCGACAGACAATAATAGATAACTATAGGCTAACCGGGAGGCTAACAGATGACAAGTCACTCTTAACTGCCACGAGAATAGTGAGTGTATAATAGAAAAAAATCAAAATATCAGGTACAAACGGCGATTTTCAAAATTTCTGAACTCTGTCTAGATCTGGCCGACGTTCACTATGTTTCCTTCTAAGGTATCAACAGGATATATTGTTCAATACATAGGCCTATTTACTGATTTTTAAAAGTGTGAAAAAGACGTAGGCCTTATTGAAGGAATACGGTCAAGGGAATGTATAGTCAGTGGGATAGGTGAGTATAATACATTTACATGTACACCTATAGCTGCGTGCACTGCAAAAAGGTTGCTTAAATATTTACTCAACATTTTACACAACGTTGTTGAAGTATGCAACCGCTTAACAGTTGCGTAAAATGTACCCAACACCGTTTTCACCAACAGTTGAACAATTCCAATTACTCAGCAGTTGCACAATTTTAATAACACAACATTTGGGTATTATTCTGGGTGATGCAGCAGAGCTACATACATCACTTCCTCCCGGTAGTGAAACGGTAACTTGTAATGGACATCAAAGCTTTCCAATGATGTGTCACACAATATGAATAATGATTGTCTACCCCGGGTTGACATTATATTGGCATTTCCGGTCAGCCCCCCGTAACTTTTAATCCTGGATCCGCCACTGATTACTGCATATGAATATGTCACAAAATGGAGAACAAAGAAATCCTATATAGTTTGAGATTGCAATGCCACTGAAGATATCAACGTATAACAACAAAGGAAAAATTTAAATTCTACACATGTTTGTGCCAAAAGTATGCAATTTGATTGACTTACAATGTTTGTTGACAATTAGTGAATTAACATTTTTCCTTGACTTTATTATTCCAGAAAATGTTTTTCATACTACTAGCGTTGGCTTCGTCACTCTTCTTTTTGCATGTTGATCAAACAGGTGCTACACTTAATTTCAACGCAACCAACATCATTGATGGCACGAGCCGTATCGTAGAAGGGGACCGTGTGGCATTTGGTTGTCAAGTAACTTCAGATTTCGGGGGTGATGACAGATTGCTCATAGAAAAATTGTCAGATGGACGGTATACGGAATGGGCATCGTCGACTGATGCAATCGATCCGAACAGACTAAGCTGGTCAAACAACTTGTTGCAGGTTTATATATATGGTATTAGCAGATACGATGGTGGTATTTACACGTGCTCTGCTCAGACCCCGATATACTTTTCCGATGGTGGTGGAGAAACCTATATTGGCTATGCCTCCAGCTCCATTACTGTTGATGTCCTGTATCCTTCGTCTGGCGTTCCTGTGTGTGAAACGTCTTCTGATTCAATAGTGTACAGTGGAGATGAAATAACACTGCAATGCTCATCAGATGCCGGCAATCCTGCAGTAACATTACAGTGGAACAATGACAAAATTGACATTGAAATAAAGGACACTGAAATGGAATTGTTATCCGACAGTATAATTTTGAATATTACTGTAACATTGTATTCGGTTAATAGCGGAGTTACTTTCTATTGTGTAAGACTCAATCCCGAATTCCCTCTCAATCAGCAGGCTTGTACTATTGGCCCACTGGTTGTGCAAGACAGACCGGGAATGACATCACTTATGCCTGTTACATCACAAGCAGCAGCAGTAGCATTAATTAGTACTAAAATGAGTTCAACCCCAGCTATCACTGCTCCTTCAGCAGAGTTGATTAGTACTAAAATGAGTTCAACCCCAGCTATCACTGCTCCTTCAGCAGAGTTGATTAGTACTAAAATGAGTTCAACCCCAGCTATCACTGCTCCTTCAGCAGAGTTGATTAGTACTAAAATGAGTTCAACCCCAGCTATCACTGCTCCTTCAGCAGAGTTGATTAGTACTAAAATAAGTTCAACCCCAGCTATCACTGCTCCTTCAGCAGAGTTGATTAGTACTAAAATGAGTTCAACCCCAGCTCTCACTGCTCCTTCTGCAGGAGCAGCTGTAGGTGTTGTTGTTATTGCGACAATAGTTGCGGTGATCATTATTGTTATTGCAATTATAATCATAGTCAGATCAGGACAATGCGCATCTATTATCAAATCTAATAGAGATGGGTCAGGCGCGGAAAACGTATCCCTCGAAGCCGATAATAACACTGGTAACCCACACATGCCTATTGATAACCACGGTAGAAATTCAGCAGCTACGGATGAGAACTACACAGGTCTTCAGATGAATACACTAGAAAGTAAAGGTGACAAAGTGTATCAAGATCTGCTGCCTAAACCACGGTCACCAACACCAACAGAGAGTGACAAGACAGACGGCGACCAACGTACAGATGCTGGGATGGCTTCACTGCAAGCTGGGGATGCTGATTACGTGGTCAAATCGGTATCTCACAAGGCAATGAATGCATCCCAAGACGCCTCTGGAACCTACGAAGACATTGACGAGTTTCCTGAAGAAAGCTACGAAGAGATATCTGAGAGTCGTTCAGGTGTTTCGTCCATCCCTGCTGCTACAGAGCCAAAGTCGGATATTCATCATGTTTACTTAGATTTCATGAGTACATCAGACGCGAATGTGGGTGCACCTAGTGAAGCTGCAGCCAGCACTCCTAACCAGCATTATCTACCGCCCCCAGTACATGTGAATTCATCAAATAAAGTCGCATACGCTAACCAAACACGCGTACAGGATTTTACATAAAAACGAAGAATCACTAACTAGACAGAGAAAGATGCAGACAGACTTCGGATTCGACTTTTCGTACGACTTTTTCATATTTCATTCTGCCATTTAATTCAAATTATCCCCCGGGAATTATTCCCAGGTCTGACACTGGACTCGATTCTCCTGCTTCCCTATTTTGCACAGCGTGACGATCGTTGGATGCACTGCCTTCGAATTGGAAAAATCGGGGTGGTATTTCTGTTGTTGCTGTGTACAAATGCGCATGCTCGGTATTGATATGCATATTCATAATATGCAAAGTTGTCGTGGAATTCCACGACAAACCGCACACTTTTTGACGTACTATTTTCCCAGCAGACCCTATATTTGGTCCACCATTATTGCGGCCATATAGAGGGACGACCCAGTCTAGTCTGACGCGTGTCGTCAAAACAAATGGATGTGAATGTTATCTATAGTTCCAGGTTAGGACCTACTAGTATTCCATTTATCATCTGAGGAACCACAGTAGACCAATATACAGGGCGAGTCAAGAAAAAGTGTACTTAAAGTAAAATAATTATTTTTAAAAACAATTATCAGAATATGAAGGTAACCATGTATGCAGCAATAGATGCATTTATTCACTATCATCAGCAAAAAGAATCATGACATTTCATGGTACCATTTACCAGGTATGACTATTTTTGTAAACTTACTGCATTTTGAAACCAAACACAATATTGAATATTTTACTCAATAATGCTTGATATACATATTATGTGGGCTGAGCAGACTCCACAACGCTCAAACTCCTTGCGCTCTCACATGCGTATAATAGCTCCACCACAACATAATGACGCAGCCTGATTGGTCAACGGTGGTCATCACTTGCGCTCATCTTTGGAGCGTTGTGGAGTCTGCTGAGCCCTTTAGATTGTCTAAAGTACATCACCATCTGCTTAACTTTTTGTCGTATATTATGTGCTACCACTGGTTTCAACATTTTTGTGAATAATCGGAGGGCTGTGGTTAGGCCAAAGGGAACTACTTGGAATTCCAGTAGTTTCCCGGTGTCCCATTGGAATCTTAGATATTTTTTGTGTGCTGGGTAAAATAGGATCATGGTGTCGTCTTTTAGGTCGATAGATGTCATGTAGTCCTGGCCATACATTTTTTATAAATTCCATCTTGTAATGGCGAGGGTGGATAAATTTGTTCAGTATTTTTGCTGGTCGGTACGATCAGCTTATAGTCGCATTTGTGACTGTCTCACTCACTGACTCACTCACGCACGACCTTTATGATAGGTGTTGCCCATGGTGGGTGATTGGCGCCCAATGAGCCCAGTCAGTCGTTAGCACACACAGAACCCGTTGTTCGTTGTGAAAGTAAATCAGTATGCACGGATTTTCGTGAAGTTCACGCAATTCGGTCGGTCGTGCATATTAATTAGCTGAATGATGCACATTTTAATTCATTCTAATCTTGTTATTTTGTAATATATCGGACTCAAATTCACAGACTAGATGGATATTTCCGATGCGAAATCGTATAACAGTACCCATTTCCAGTAAGGTAACATTCGAAAGCTAGACTAATAGATCAGTCGGGATTACAGTCGATTTTGTGATACCCGGACACGGAAGCTATAAGCTGGGTTTTGTTTTAAAATACTAAGGAAGTATTCAATAATCACCAACAAAAAATGCACAAAAATGTACTATTGGGGAACTCTTTTTATAAGAGGTTAAAGTTGGGACCGTGAGGATAAACCAAAAAATCCCAAAATACGATATTTGACAGTTTCAGTCAGACCTTTTTTCTGCTGGGACACTCAATAGTTCATCAGCCATCAAATTATATTCAAGCCTTGCTATTCATAGAGATAATACTACCTCAATAGAGCACAATACAATTCAATACGGATTAGGCCTGGCCAGTTAGTTCTGATAGACTGGATATTATACAGTGTGTTTCAAATGAAAATAAATAGCCCTATATAATGTATAGGCTTTATCTTCGCTAAAGGCAGTATGGTACACTGCCGCCAATAAGTATTTCCCCCTCTGGAAGCTTGCAAGTTACCACTGTGTTGTCGACAAAGTATTAAACCATCAGACCCAATTACCATTTCATTGTGTTCATTGTACATTTTATACCAATAAATTCATGTTTCCTATTGAGATCCATGATTTAAAAGCATCATAATTCATGATTTTATCGAGCAAGTCAAAATTCCAATGTAAAATCGCCGTAGTAAATCACCTCATGAATATCAATTAGCTCATTATCGGCAGTGTAACGCTATGGGAATTTTCAACTGAGATCAACTGGTGACTAATGAAAAGGAAGGGTATTTCTCTGAAATGTCGTACAAACAGAACTTATCCTTGCACGTAATTTGCATTCAACATATTCAATGAACATCTTTAACCATGTTCAAATAATCAAAATAGCAGCTGAACTTTGTTGAAATTATAGACAAAATATCGTCTCTTTTTTAGACTTAAGACAGCAGCAAAGACAAAATTCCTGCAAATAATATATCATTTGATTATAAGGTATAATATAATAACCCCCCTCATTCTGATAACGATGTTTTAATTTACTCTATTTAAGAATATATCTACGTGCGGGTTTTCTGATATTTACACAGACACTCAGATTGCAGCGATGTAACTTTAGTTATGATTTAGTAAAAGATTGCTTGGTGTGCCATGTATGATATCTGAGTAAGTGAACCGTTCATTTATTAATAAATAACATTATATATATATAGTAAAGCTTGTCCGTTATGATTATTCTGTGTGTTTTGGTCCCCTCTCCGCCTTGCGAGTTATTCCTCAGTCACGTCATAAAACAATACTCATTTTATTTCTTCGCGGACATAGCCTCTCCAAAAAACACTCCTTATTGTTGATATCGCGGAAATACGAGGGTCGTTCAATAAATAATGAAAGTGATCATGGTATGGGATGCATGGGTGATTCTATTGAGAGATAATGTGATCAATACAAAGTATGAACCTTTGTCTTTCAATCAATACACGTTTGGATTGTTAGATACCTTTGGTTATGTAACGTCATTAACATAAACACAATAGGTTTCAGACACTGAAATATGTCAATTATTTGGCTGGATATGTAATATGTTCAATATGGGTTGATTGATACATTTCCGTATATCTCGGCAATGCAAGCATAAAAACAGATAACACTTGACACATAGTTAGAACACACCCTTCTCTGTTTAACACTTTTTTTTAGATCTGAATTCCCTAATACAAACCAAGAAGGGACCATCTCAAATACGCTTTTATTTAGCAAAATCCGCAATAATATACCTTAGAAAACAACAAAGGATAAAGAACAATGGAGGGATTATAATTTAGTAAATTGTTGTGGGATGTAAAGCAATAATAGTGGGGATTTCAAGAGGAGCTGTTCATAAAATTTCCTCAAACCATTGAAATTATGTGACGATTACTTTAACAATACATATCTAGTAGCTCTAAAGATAACAGTAATAAGAGAGGTTGTGGCAGCCATCTTTGATTGATACATTCATGTATATCTTCATTTTGACTATATTTATACACATTGATTTAAGCATTTTTCATTATTTCTGATTAAAATTTGAAGGCACAGTAAGCGTTTATCTGGTAAATTTCATGATTTTAGCCATTTTTGGCCCAGTTCAAAATGATCTGCCGTCTGCGCATGCGCATATTTTCTGCAGGTTTCATGCGAATAAGTTCAGATATTTAGTTAGCTATTATATATGGAATCTCCAAAACTGGTTAATTGCTAGGATTTTTCCTAAATTGTTTGATTTTCCGCAATATAAGTGATTCACTTACTGGGCATTTTTCAATGAAATTGGCTATTTGAAATACCGATATTTGTATACTTTTTATTCAATTGCCTCTCCTTACTTTTTCCTCTTATACCACATATATCAAATTACACAGGGATTAAAATTATGGTCTTTTTATCGTACTTACGCGAAAGAAATTGGGATTTACCTGTTTCTGGTGTCATGTTATGCAATCTTCTTACCACATGTTTCATACAAACAATTCAAATTTACCGCCAAATAACTGATTTAGCAGTGTCCCAAGTGTACTTACTTTGAGACAATGCTATGACGTCATAATTCACACTTAGAAATCCAAAACTGTATTGTTTGAAAGACAAAGGTTCATACTTTGTATTGATCACATTATCCCTCAATAGAATCACTCATGCATCCCATACCATGATCACTTTCATTAGTTATTGAACGACCCTCGTAACATCCAAAATGACCCCTTAGTTTTAGGAATCGCGGACATAAAGCTTTACAAAACACTCCTAATTTGGGGAAATCGCGGACATAACTTCAAAAACACCTTTAATTTGAGGAAATCGCGAACATAAATGTCACTTTGAACGCCCCCCCCCCCCCCCCCCCCCCCCCCCCCCCCCCCCCCCCTTTCCGCGATTTTTGGAACAATCATGCGTACCCAAAGTCAATGTTGACTGAATCCACCGGGTTCCGACACGATTAAAATTATCCGTAATTTGATTTGACACTAGCCCCTCACCCGGTTTGAATGTCTCTGATCATGAGTAGACCTGTCTCTGCTATACTATTATAAATAATCATGGATAAAAGGTAACATTTCAAACTACTTCCCAAAAGCTAAAAACAATTTGAAACTATTTTAATTAGCCCGTTTTACCATCTGAACGAGATGCCCCCTCCTCCAAATAGGAATCCCCTCCCTTAAGAGGAATAACCCGTTTAGGCCACGAGGCTCGTTATTCAGTATTTCATATTAGGGATATTCATAACTAATGACACGAATGATAGGGAGTAGCGAACCCTATTTCAAATAAATAAAGGATAGCGAACCAATACATTGATCAATTGTTCAACGGGGTGTGCTTTTACCAAACTGATATCATATTCAAATGGAGTTTACACGGTTCTTGTAAAATTGACAACGCAAACCACACCCCCGTTAATTTTAAACGGGTTTTAATTTATTAAAACGATACGCAAAAAAACATCCGAAATTGATCTCAAAACTCGACGTTTGAGGCTCAACTGGGGTCGCAGTTATGAGGTGTAAAAGTAGAACCTACGGATCTGAACAGAGGCATGAGATGTATGCAACGCACATCCCATCGACAAATAGTAATGTGAGTGCCCGCCCAAATTAACTCCTACATCGTGAAAACGACACATTTCAAACACTTATAAAGATAATCAGTTGATTGGGGAAAGTTATAAATGTACCACAAGCCAATTCGATATTGGAATTCCAAGACCATTCTTGACTTTTGAAACTTGTTTATGTAACCCTCTGATATTCCAAATACACTTACATTTTGTTCCATGATAACTGAACAATATAAACAAGCAATGTTTACACTGAACCCCTTGGTCCATCATCAATGCAACACTAAATGAGGTAGACCGTCTTCTGTCGATTACTAATTTTTACTCACTGTAGCCGACCATACAACCTCCCTGTATCATTTGACGATAAACACCGGATAAACACCTTTGTTGGCCATTTAACAAGTTTACAGTTATAATACATTAATTATAGTATATATTATATCCCTCCCAAGGACACCAATATCATCAAAAGCCTCAAATATCTATGAAATGTATCGTATACCGTATCATACACACAACATGCTCTTCGATGTGTATTTTGAATTGAGAATTTTATGTACACACAGCTCGTAGTCAAAGTGTGGACACAGCACGTCATCATTTTCATAGAAAGCCATCGTGTCAATATTTCTAAAAACGCAATAAACACACCCAACTTTAAACCCTAATTCTACGAGTTCCCCAACAGTCACTTCTTGTGCATTTTTTTTTTGGTGGTTGTTGAATACTTTCTTAGTATTTTAAAACAAAAAACCAGCTTATAGGAGGCGATGTCTTAGTCATTACACGGACCGACAGCTCTATAAGCTTGTAGAAAAACACAAAACATTTGCGAACTATTTGGTAAGATAGGCTAGAGCATATAATTCCATGGCTAGAGGTAGACGAATCCAACGTTCACTTTTTGCGATCTGTAGATTTGCGATCAATTTATAGGAACAAGGGTAAAATAACAACAACAAAAACACGAAAAACTGGCAAATTTGGTCTAGTTTGATCGGGAAAAAAGGTTTTACTAACTGCGCCCATGATGTAATTGTAAACACTAGTACAATTTGCAGAGGGCAGTATTTTGTTCCCAGCGACTTCCCAGACGGCGGAGACCATTCAATCTAACATATTCGATCATCTTGCGTATGACGCTCGATTTCGAGATTTCACGCGATTCTCATAACACACACTCCTAAAATGGGGACGGAGAAGCGGGAAAATGGGGACGAGAAGAAGGGGAGAAAAGAGAGAAAGAAGGGGAAGGAGAGGGAGAAAGAGAATAGAATTGAGGACGAGAAATTGTTCATGTAGTACATTTACTGTGCGTGTTTTTTTGGACTGTGCGATTTTTATGGGGCTGTGCGAATTTGTTTGACCCCCCCCCCCCCCCCCCCCCCCCGAGGTAAGTGACTAGAAAAAAATTGGGGCAACCTTTTACGAAAATGCTTAAAAATAGGGACGATATTGATGTTTGTCCCCCCCCCCCCCCCCCCCCCCCCCGGAATGACAATGCTGGCTACGCGCCTGCCAGGGAAAGTAATGTATGTATATAATGGGAGGGGAAATTCGAATCAACGAAACTGAAGCATCCTAATGGGCATATGGGCCTGTGGGTACGCGCGACGTGACTCGTATAAGGAGGGCGACGCTATGATAGTCCCTTTAAATCAAATTTGTCACGTAACATAAATCAAAATATTTTTATAATGACTAAATGAATTGCTTAAGAAGTTCTGAATCTGAATAACATAAGTTTATTACCAGATTTGTTGGCGGCTATTCAAATGTGAACCTTTGAGGTTCTGCCATATTACAAGACAAAACATTTTTTAACATTCAAATATCCGACCAGCTATACTAGGTTTGCCTAATAGACTAGTCTTGTCAAATTCATAAACGGGATGGACCATAAAGACAGCAATGAAGGACCGAAAAGTGTGGAGAGCCATCGTAGATCGGGGACCAAACGGGATGTAGCCCCTGGCAAAGAATTATGGTCGAGAGACCAATCGCGGCCCGCGATTACATGTAGTCTGACTTTGTATTGTCCCTTTTGAGACATTGGTATTTTTTTCGGGCCACTATTTGATTTACGTAGTATCTTTATAAATTCGATCCGATACCCAGTTACGTTTTGTAGGATCCATGGATCTGAGGTTTTAGCTCTGTCCATGCGTGGAGAAATATCTTATTGCTCTAGTAAAGACCTTTAGTATTAGGTTTCTACGAAGTACATGGAGTACATGTATGGGAGTTTTATCAGGGATACTATTAATTTTAGTATAGGAAAGTCCTATACTAACGTACGTAGCGAAAACGGTCCCTTTTGCACATTTGAATAAAAAAAATCGGTCCTTCATTGCTGTCTTTGGAAATCGTCCGGAATGCGTCCGTGACCGGTGTTTAAACGCGTTTAACAATGTTTAACCAGGTTTAACGTCATTTTTGGTCGGCATAGGTTTGGGGGCGCTGTAGATTTACATAGACGTCGGAAACCTAAATTTTGAATTCGTAGTGAATAACACGTAATCGCGAATGTTAATCTTATAATTTTGACAAATTCATCATAATTAGAAGAATTGTCATCGTTAACCGGGCGATGACTGTTAACAATAATTCAAAATAGTGCACTCCCGTTGACATATTGGGTCGTCTGAGAGACGCATGGCCAGTGTCGTGTCGTCTGCTACAATCACGCCTGATCGGTATAGCGCCACCAGTTCTATGCCGTGCCGACCAAATGTTAATTTAAAAGGGGCCTCCGATCGGCAAGGTCAGTGGCACACCCCTGGCATACCGTCGTAAGCAAAGTCAAGTAGTTGCAATTAATCCGTGGTCTTCGCTATCTCCAACATTTCGTAATACATTTTAGACCATGGCAGGAAACATGATTACCGAAAGCTATGACACGTATAAATGTGTTACATTTTGTATTTACTTTTAATTTAGAAATTGCCTAAAACACACGAAAAATTTCACCTTTTTTTTCTCGGCCTTAAATTCATGGAAATTAAAACTATATTAAATCAGTAGATTACCTACATAGGTGGTGAGTTTTTGGGATATTTTATGCTATAAACGATGATAAAATGCAAAATACTAATGATTATCTCAGCCCATTTAGCGAGGTCACGATTAAAAATGTGGATGGTGCAAATCGCGTGTATGGCAATTTAAGCCGCTATGCGGGGACCTGCCGGGGAGCGATGTTCGTTACCGTAAACAACATTTGATACCTGACGGAGTAAAGCGCATAGCACATGTACATTGTACAGCAATACATTTATACAGTGAGTGTGTACGCTTAATAAATTCGCTTCCAGGCCGTCGTAAAAAGAACGTTGATTATTATCTGATTACAATATTCATTAGATGCAAATCATAACGCCACGCCCCACATCTGTCACTGCCAGACGAAGCCATTACATCCACAATTTCAAATTCGTATTTTGTTCCACGTTAAAATTAATTTCAAATAAACAATTCTTAATGTTTCGTGTCATATAAAAACTAAATTCTGTCATCATCAAAGCATATCAGTGCCACTCTAATTCACAATCAGCTTTTTATTACCATTGAATGTGCTATTTCTGTGCCACAAATCGTGTTTTGAGCCGATAAAACCACCACGGACGGTCTCACGTCGTCTGGTTTGTCTGTGGTTTGCTACGAACATGATAGTGCGCCCCCTAACGAACCGTCACATGTCAATTAACGTATAGGTAGGCGGGCTTGACCCATAGTTATATAGTCCCTGGTGTAGACGAGAGTTCGTTATTTTCATATGCTTCATTGAGAGAATTAACGACCAATATTGGCCTACAAGATTCCAGTGACGCTTGTAAAATTCTGCTGTTAAGCCATCACAACCGGGACTTTTCCGTTTGCCATTTTATCCAATGATATTTTACACTCATCTGTAGTAGTAGCCCCTCACATGATACCCTGAGATAACTTGTTCTTTTTACATCTTTGACGAAAGTTTCATATGAATGTTTTGAACTTATACCGGTGTTTCTATATTGTTCCTGGTAATATCGTATTTGCATCTTTATTAGATCATCTTGTTTTTTCACAAGATTCCCATTATTAATATTGTCAATTAAATCAGTTACTGGTTTATTACTAATATTTCTTCTTTCTATGTTCATAAAATATTTGGAACATTTTTGACCTTCTTCTGACCACTTCACTTTACTTCTAATGGTTAAACCTTTCATATGGTGATGATAAAGTAACTCATATTCCAATTTTATGTTTTCATATTCTTGTGCAAAATTAATGTTGTTAGGATCTGATACGATGTTTTCAAAAGCAATTTTCAAGCTTTTCTGCAGATTGCACATTTTAAATCGTTTTCTTTTTGCTCCCTTTTGCAAACTCTACTGAAAACGTTCTAATTTTGTTTTTGCATATATCCCATAGTTGCCTTGCATTTAGAATATCTTTCTATTCATGTGTAGTTTCATTAATGAGATTTTCAATCCCTTCATTATAATTTTTCTAATGGACTATTGTTCAATTTCCAGTGTCCGGGACCCTTTCTTGTTTTTGTATATTATGTAATTTCATTTCTACGGCCATATGGTCGGAACCATATCCTGGAATAATTTCAATATTCTTTACAAAATTCTCAAATACAGAAGGTATAAACCAATAATCTAAAGTTGATTTGACCTTTGACGTCCTTCTACTCCACGTAAAACGTTTGTTATTTCCATGTATTTTTACGCCAAATATCTACTAGACTAGACTGAAGTTATTGAGTATTTCTTCTATTTTACCCGGGGGGGGGGGGGTACTCGGATTTGGTTTGGTCGGGGTGTGCCGCTGGAGATTCAAAACCCATACCCATTTTTAGGGGTGATTTTGGAAAAATCGGTAGCCATGTTTAGGGGTTTTGCTTCATTTTAGACCAAATTATCGCAAATTATCGGGAAAATGGACCTAATTTTTGCAAATTTTCGCGAAAATAGACACAATTTGGCGAAAATAGACACAAATTTCGCGAAAATGGACACAAATTTCGCGAAAATAGAAAAGGTGACCCCATTCTTATGGATTTCCAGCACAAAATCATACCCCATGTTTAGGTATTTTGTGCCCAAAAAGCTACCCATTAGAGCGCCACACCCCGTATACCGTCTTGGGCGAGTACCCCCCCACCCCCGGCAGGCGCGTACCGCGGCATGTGAGCCAGGGGGGGCAGAAGTATGTCGTCCCGGTAGTAAATTTTCGTAAAAAGTTGCCCCCATTTTTTCCCAGTCAGTCACCTCGTGAATTTCACGTAAGTGTGTGTGTGTGGGGGGGGGGGGGGGGGGGGGGGGGTAGGGGTAAAAAAATTCGCACGGTCAAACAATTTCGCACGGTCACAACATTTCACACGGTCACAAAATTTGGCAGTCCAAAAAGCACAACAGTCATGTATGTTTGTTTCTATCATGTCTATCATCTACTCTTCATCATCCTCATAACTCATCATCACCATAATAGGTTGTATTATCTGACAATTTGGCAAAGACTGCTAATTGTCCCAACCCAACTGCAAGAGCACCTATATACACCAACTCCAAAGCTACCTTCTCCCAAGTTGTGATCTGTTCGTCGGTTTGTGATTACAGTTGTTCTCAACAAATTGAACGTTTCCTTCGCCTATTTCAACTGTTCGACGAGTCTTTCTCACAGACTGTTCCGATCGCAATGATCTGACTCGTTTAACTAAACTTGAAAGACCTTTCTATTGTAATACGCACCAGTCCACGGGTCGCATACTGACGCGTCTGCGCGTCCTGGACCTCTCACTTTCTTGTAGTGACGCGTCAGGTTTCAAATTGTAAAGACTTACGGGTCCCGATCAAAATTGAAGGGACCCTTTAAATTTGACGATGTATGGAAATTGAAACCTTAAGAAATTCTGTAAATTAACATATCCATCCTTTGCTCACAATACAAAATTCATTAAAACTGTCCGTAAAAAATTTAAATTAAAATCAAACTTCTAAATCGCTGGCAAATTGCTTCCACGAAAGTTTCAATGATTTCTATATAAATACATTCTATCAGTATCTCTTCTACTGATTTTAGTAATATGATATGGTCACGACATAGGTATATGATTTACACGTGCTAACTTGGCCGTCCCCAGTCTGCGTATCTGTGTTAGCGACTGTATCAGTTTCGACCATTTTCAAAAACCCAAACTTCAGGACCCCTCAATTTCTTGGGGGTCCTGAAAAATGTCATGGGACCTCTCACATTTTTGATCCAGTGCTATCCCTGCACACCACTCTCTGTCGTCAGCAGTATACGAGAGGTTGTTTGTTTTATGAATGAAGTAGAGAACCATGGCTATAGTAATGAAAGGTTTTTGAATTTCATACGGCACATAAACAAACAAAAAATAAAAAGAACCTTAACAATCAAATATTTGCTGTCAACTAATTCCAGCATTGATTCATGTTATATGTATTAACATAATCAATCATGTCAAAAATATTCAACAACATGACTGTCGCGGATTGTACGAAAGTGTTGCTTTGTTATCGCTGATGCACTGTAACAACATGACCGTCCCATGATTACTGATTATCGCGAATGAAAATATTATAGGGTGGTGAAAATGTGTCTTTCACTGCAAAAACAAGGGTGTTATGTATCTCTCGCGGTCTGACAATAGATAGTGAAGACCATCATCACTAGGCCTATCTCTCTCGCGGTCTGACAATGAGTAGTGAAGATCATCATCACTAGGCCTATCTAAGTAGTGAAGATCATCGACACTAGCCTATCTCTCTCGCGGTCTAACAATAGATTGTGAAGATCATCGTCAATAGACCTATCTAAGTAGTGAAGATCATCATCACTAGGCCTATCTAAGTAGTGAAGATCATCGACACTAGGCCTATCTCTCTCGCGGTCTAACAATAGATTGTGAAGATCATCGTCAATAGGCCTATCTCTTTCGCGGTCTAACAATAGATTATGAAGACCATCATCATTTGCCTATCTCTCTCGCGGTCTGACAATGAGAAGGGAAGACCATCACAGGGCCTATCTCTCTTGTTGTAGTAAACACCACCAGCAATTGCAGGACGGAATTATATTAACCAGGAATTTTTTTGGATGTGCCCCCCCTGACAACCAACCTCTGTTACGCCACTGTCCCTGATCATTAGGCCTATCTCTCTCGCGGTCTAACAATAGATTGGGAAGACCATCATCACTAGGCCTATCTCTCTCGCGGTCTGACAATGAGTAGTGAAGATCATCGTCAATAGGCCTATCTCTCTCGCGGTCTAACAATAGATTGGGAAGACCATCATCACTAGGCCTATCTCTCTCGCGGTCTGACAATGAGTAGTGAAGATCATCGTCAATAGGCCTATCTCTCTCGCGGTCTAACAATAGATTGGGAAGACCATCATCACTAGGCCTATCTCTCTCGCGGTCTGACAATGAGTAGTGAAGATCATCGTCAATAGGCCTATCTCTCTCGCGGTCTGACAATGAGAAGGGAAGACCATCACAGGGCCTATCTCTCTTGTTGTAGTAAACACCACCAGCAATTGCACCACCCCCAACTGCACACAACCCAGTTACTACGGCAACTCCAGTAGCCACTTTCTTCCATTTGTCGACCTGTTTGCTCGTTGATTTCCCATATCGGATTCTATTCGCTGTATGTTCACAGTTATTTTTCCTCAAATTATACTCTCCTTTTCCTTCGCGATTTTTAACTGCTTCGCGACCCCGTTTTACAACCTCTTCTGGTGGCAGCGGTGTAAATCGTCTGTCTTCTCTGTTGTTAATGCGGACCTTATCACCACCTGCAACATCTCCTAATGGATCACAGCGAACCACAGCACCAGATTTATGTTTAGGTTCTCCGCTGTAGTGAATCACATCTCCTTTGTCGCCTGCAATACCGACATGTCTGAAGCCTGTTCGTCTAAAATCTAGTTTTTCTCCCCCTCTTATATGTTGTTTGATATCGTCAACATTTTCCAAGACGTGCAAACACCTATGGATGAAAAAAGAATCATATGCTCGATTTTATATATAATCCGTTTAATGGCAATGGCTCTTTCCAGTCCAGTCCATCATGCTTATTATATATCAATACCGCAGTTGACCGCAGTTCTCAAAAAAACCAGTGCCAAACATGTGCTAAAGTAATTAACATCAAAGCTACGCCTTCTTATACACATTGGGCGCACTTTGAATAAATGTTACCAATTTAGGGTCTTTAAAAAAACACATTTTGTTAGAATTGTCATTCAGTGTGTAAATGAACTTATAAATAAATCAATAATAATGTACCATACATAGTTGATAGTTAGTCCAATTTGAGTAGATAAGCAAAGGTTCATGCATATTATCCACGGACAAAGCATAGAATATTTGAATATAATATTAGATGTATTTTACACAATACATTGACGTATCCTAGAAATCATCATTGGAATCTGATAGGCAGTTGTTTTTTCAGTTGAAATATCCCATTCCTCTCCAAAAGTGGCCAAGTAGGATGTGCACTCTTGTTACTGAATTCATCATGGGTGTAGGGCTTACAACAGACTATTTTCTTGAAAACAAAAAACATGGATGTATTTTGTATTATTTTTTTCCCTCATTTGACACTTTTTTGACACACCCTGTGGTAGAAAAATAGGGCGGACCCCTCCCCATGTGGCGATGTTGTTGTTTGCTCCAAGTGCTCTAGTCGATGATGATGATCCATAGTGCAAAATTAAATGCTTGAAAATACACCCTGAACCGGCCGGTGTTAAAACAATGCTGCGGACACGCATAGAGCGCCGTGCGGCAAGTGTTTCTACTTTTGTGATCAAGTTATTACTCTAATTAACCCAGAGCCAACTTAAATACCCATAATTTAAGGCATAACATTGATGATACAATCATGTTTCTGTACTTATACGTTATTTTTAGTATAGTTCACATTTTATAGAAGCAATGGGGTTTTTTACTACTGATGTGAGATGACACTGATCGTATTTCTTATGATTCAAGATCCGTTTGTTTATACTCATTTTCCTTTAAATCTATCGATGGAGTTTATGGCAAGTATTTTGCACAATAGAAGAGATAAACCAGGTTTTAACGTCGAAAAACCTGATTTATCAAATCGAAAAACAAGTTATCGATTCGATTGTCATAGTTTTCGATAAACCAGGTTGATCAAAAACTATGACAATCGATTCGAAAACCAGATCGAAAATCGAAAAGCCAAGTTTTTTATCGTCGATTGTCATAGATGTTTTCGAAATACCAGGTTTCTCGAGAGAGAGAAAAAAATTGCTCCCAATCGGATAGCTTAGCACAATATCTGACACATTGTAATCTTTGAGACGGAAAGTTACAAATCCATGGTATGATAGAAGGCCTAGCACCCATGTTCAACAATTTGAGGATCGCAACATTGTGGTCAACTCTGTCGAAAGCTTTTCTAAAGTCAGTAATGACTGGGCGTGTGAGACTTTTTGACTTATCTGCGTGCTTATATATTTTGTCAAGCAGCTTGAAACCTGTAGAAAAAATGTGCGCGAGGCGAGTCACCGCCCGGGGGGGCATTGACATTGGAAAAGGGTATGGGTATGTGCCGCGCTGAAGACCCCCTTTTTCACCCTCTGCTGCTAGCTCTTATGACCCCCCTTTTGAGCCTGCATCAGTTCTTAAGACCCCCAATTTTATTGAAAATTCAAAAATCGCGAAATTTTGCGTTCCAAAGCCCCAATTCTTCGAAAATTTTGCGTTATAAACCCCCCCAAAAATCGAAAATGTGCTTTCTTGCTAATCAAAATTGAACTATAGGCCAGTTCTCAAGACCTACTTTTTTGAAAAAATCAGTTCCTAAGACCCTATTTTTCGTCATAAAATCCACTCAGTTCAGTTCTGTAGCCCCCCTTTTTGAAACCCTGTGCGGCACACCCCTACCCAAAAAAAAGTTGATTCATTTTATTTTAATACCTAAAGGTTACAGTGTTTTGACACCCTATGGTTCTTAAAAGCAATGTTTATTTCCCACGCTAGGTCAAACGCTAGGTCAAAGTGAAGATATGGAGACGGGCTTTATTTAGCCATCTTAGTAAACACATATTTACGGGAATTAGTCAATATTAGTCAGTGCTACATGTTAATTTGTACTATACAAATGCTTTTCTTTCCTCTGTAAAATGACCTTTGAATCACTATTTATGCCAGGGGGAGGTGGAGGAAATCAGGGGAGGACACGAAATGTTTTTTAAACATGAAAGGGGGGACGCGAAATTTTATTTTATTCTGGCAAAGAGGGGGGACATGAAATTTTGATGGTCAAAAGTACAAAGATGAAAAATGTTCGCGCGATACGTCCGCAGGTCTCCCAAAAATGAAATCTTTTTATTGGAAAAGCTTCTTTAGAGCCAAAATGTATATACATCAAACATAGCATAAATAAGTGTAAAGTCAAATTCTTGAAAAACCTACATACGCCACTGTTGACACACCCTGCGTTCTCCATATACCTGCAGGTAAGTTGTTTTGTCAACATGGTCAAGTAGGTGGCACTGTGATGTTTCTGTACTATAATAAAAGCAAGGTGTTATCGTGAAGCTTCATTATGTTGATGTTTTTCTAATAATAATGTTCACTTCTTTATACCATACACTCTATTTGTGGCTTTTTGTTGAAATTGGGACTTCACCATCATTTATACCATCATTAAATAAATAAGGGGGCATGATATTTGTTTTAATACTTTTGAGGGGGGCATGAAATTGCCCACCTCCCCTTGGCGTAAATAGTGATCGCTCCCTTAGAGAAATGTACGGCTTTTCAAGAAGCATGGCGCGGCGGTGGCAGATCCCCGACGGTGTTTTTTGTGTTTCCGGTGTGTTGTTACGATACCACCATCATGTGAGCAGGAGTCGGCATCGTCTGTAGTAACAGATCTTTTCAACATGGCACCCTCTGCCGTCATTTTAACCCCTAATGCATATCTTTTTCTATCAGTTCTATTTCTGCCTGTAAATACCAGCCAAGTTGGACCTTGTACTGGCCGTATTCACCCCATACTTGATTTCAAACGAATGATATATTTTGCCGTTTCTGCATGATGTAGTATGTGCTATCATTTAAAAATGCATTTTGAAAACATTAAATTTGAAGAAAAAAAGAACATTTGTTATTATACGAGGGGGTATCAAAAAGTTCTTGACATCACCCAGAAGTGAAGGAGCTATATCGATGAAATTTCGTCAGTGTAATCACTGGTCCTTAAAAACATTATGGTGCAAATGGTCTCATAAGTAGGTTTACTTTTTATACAGGTAGCGATAGATGCCAAGGCCATGTAAATCAATGACGTCTTCCAACGGTGATGTGTACATGGTAAATTATAATGGTCCAATAACTGATTTTTGTAGGACGCCTTCCAGAAGAATATTATTCTCAGATTTAAATTTTAAAAATGTCATTTGTCACTCGTAGTTCTCAATTTATCTCTGTAAATGAAATTAAACCTCATACTCCTCTGGAAGGCTACCCACAAGGATCCGTATTTGGACCATTATCGTTTACCATTTACACAGCACCGTTGGGAGACGTCATTGATTTACATGGCCTTGGCATCTAGCGCCACCTGTATAAAAAGTAAACATACTTATGAGACCATTTTTTGCACCATAATGTTTTTAAGGACCAGTGATTACTCAGACAAAATTTCATCGATATAGCTCCTTCACTTCTGGGTGATGTCAAGAACTTTTTGATACCCCCTCGTACCTGTACACTTCAGCACTACATCGTCAGCCTGCTTCGATAATTGCCTAACTCACTTTTCAGCAAAATTGAGTTTTTTGCATAAATCATGACTTCATTACATTATGCACAAGCTGTTATAATACATAAGTCAAAGTGTTGATAAATGAAGAGCTTTGTTGCAAAAGGGCCACCAGACCACTCCAACATGTTACTCATTTTGCATTATTGAATTTGCATTGACAAATCCATGGAATTAATCAAATTATTGTATGGCTGTGTTCATCTGTTTCTATATACTTGGATAAGTGCATCCATGCACGCCAATTGTAGCCTCGGTTCGAGGCTTCTGGGCCCTGGGATACTTTATTTTATTTTTTATTTTTTCTCTCTCTCTCTGTTTTTCAATTTTTCTGTGAGGTTGATTTTTATTCGGTTTTTTCAGTGTGTCCTGTCCCCCTACCTCTGTTGTGATCAGATTCAAATGGTCTTGGTTGGCACAGGTTTAAAAATAGTTGAAGTAAGTTGCTGATCCCCTGTATATTTATGACACTACTCTCAACAGTAACAGGTACCCGGTCTACTAAATGCTCACATCCTGAGTTTCTTACCGCCTCGGTAAGTTTTCTCGGGCGGCAAAAACTCCGGACGTGAGCACAGTGGGAGACAAGCAATAGAGATTGTGAGCATTTAGTAGACCGGGTACCTGTTACTGTTGAGAGTAGTATCATAGATATACAGGGGATCAGCAACTTACTTGCACTATTTTAAGACATTTGAATCTGACCATAACAGAGGTAGGGGGACAGGACACACTGAATACAAATCAACCAAGCTCATAGAAAAATTGAAAACAGAGAGAGAGAGAGAGAGAGAAAAAAAAAAAAAAAGTATCCCAGGGCCCAGAAGCCTCGAACCGAGGCTACGCCAATTGAGGCATCAACAATACAAGCCTCATTCCACATAATGAATATCCATCCATCAATAATGCATAATGAGTAACAGGTACACAGGTAACAGGTTTCATATTGTTGTTGTTTTCTAAGAACTAGAAAAAATGAGTTAGGCAATTATCGAAGCAGGCTGACGACATACAAACGTGTACAAATGTAATTATTGTAAGGTACCAGCCCTGCACCAAGTCTATAGTGTAATACAATGAATTGTCCTTTATTCTATTGTACAGTAGTTACATTAAGCCATTTATCGCTTGCTTACGGTTATAATAAACGTGGGCCTAGGCTTACAAGTATGCATGTCCCATGGCCAACCTGAGAAAAAGCAAATCGCCTGTTGCCATTGATGTACATAATTATAGCCTACAAATTGACATGTTGCGACAAATTATACCCTATATTATATTAAGTTATAGAATAAAGATGTAAATCAGTGGCATAACATTCAGGAGTGGGAAAGTCTTTCCCCGCTTGACCGTCGTACTGAGTCTACATGTAAATCAACGAAGTTGAACAACACAATGAATGGACATTAATTAGTGTCCCATCTCCACCCTGCAAAAATGCAGTACTTCTCAAAAAACCCGAAATATTAACCGCCCAGGTTTACTCATCGAAACCAAAATATTAACCGCCCAGGTTTACTCATCTGTTGGGTCCCGCGCGAAGCGCGGGTGCCCGCTAGTAACAGACAAACACACATCGTTTTCAGGTTTCAGTAAGATTAAACGCTAATATAAATACCGTATAAAACACTTTGCTTACTGTTTGTTCTGTTCTAAGTGTGGATGATTTAATACTGGGTGGTATATCCAAACCGACATATGTGTGCAGTCCGCTGGTCAAATCGCGTATTATTTGCCAATACATTAAATTGTTTTATATTCACATATATATTTAAAGACTACTACTACAATTTACATTACACTTATCCATTTAATTACTATCACTTCAGTACCAACCTGGTTGTGCTCAGTCAGTCACACTGTCACAGTTTGTAACATAAATAATGCTAGTAGAGAACGTGATGTGATTTAACACCAGGTCATGAAGCGCTCAGTCTATAAATGAGACATGCTGATGTTTGTGTGAATATACGGCGTGAAGTAAGGGAGTGTTCATACTTTGATGGGCGGGTGGAAAAAAATGAGGGGGATAAAAAAGTGGTTAAAAGTACATCTGTCCCCAAAAGGCAATATTTGTTGGTACCGGCTTGTTCAGAGCGAAAATGTACCTCGAACAAAGCAAAAAATTAGTGTCAAGTAAAAAATAATCTCGCATTTCTTTAATATGGAAAATCTTGTCGGTTCACTTTCATTTCTTGCCTTGAGGAGGACAGAGGAAATACATGTACCACAGCGATCACGAGTGTCGGACAGGATTATAAAGAAGAAGACCAACACAGATTTGATTGACTTTTTCTGTTATAATATATATCTAAGACTAGCATGTTTCTACTGGGGCACTGCAAAAAGTAACGCTAATAAACGCTAAGATTTAATCGGTAAGTTTTTCATCCCCCTGTTTCTACTCGCGAAAAGTTCCGCTCAGTTTATCGATCCTAGTCGATGGGCCACGACATTTGACCTTTTGCAATACCAAACAATGCCACCGCGCCTGAAAAAGATTGCTTCACAATGTGTATAACCAACCCAGCGTGACACGGTTCACGGCACAAACCGCTAAGATTAATCGCCTTTCTGTTTCTATTGAGATTATTGCCGATTCTTACCGGTTCCAAACCTGCTTTGTGAAGGGTTTGGGATTACCAAAAATACCGATTCTTTGCGGGTTCTGCCTGTTTCTACTGGGTAAATTGACCGTTTATTAGCGGTTTTTCTTCCCCAGTAGAAACACGTCTATGATTCGATTTTGAATGTTGTTATTATTATTGTTATTGGTTTTTTTTAAAAAGGTTCTTAAAAGGCGGATCAAGAAAAACCACACCCTATTTTGTGGGGGATCAACAACAAAAAGACGTACATGGCTCAATAGTCCCCCCCCCCCCCCCCCCCCCCCCGCCCCACCAAAGTATTTATGAATACTCCCTTAGGGACGCACCATTAGATACTCAGGGGGGCGGGGGGCATGGAAGTTTAAAAAAAAAAAACTTTGCCCACTATCCAGGAAAAGAAAAAAAACTTTGCCCACCAACCAGGAAAAAAAAAAAAAAATGACCCACTGCTGAGTAAAAAAAAAGAAAAGAAGACTCACCCAAAAGGCCCAACTCAATGTAAAGAAAACCATTAAAACCTAAAATCCTAGTCGATGGGCCACGACATTTGACCTTTTGCAATACCAAACAATGCCACCGCGCCTGAAAAAGATTGCTTCACAATGTGTATAACCAACCCAGCGTGACACGGTTCACGGCACAAACCGCTAAGATTAATCGCCTTTCTGTTTCTATTGAGATTATTGCCGATTCTTACCGGTTCCAAACCTGCTTTGTGAAGGGTTTGGGATTACCAAAAATACCGATTCTTTGCGGGTTCTGCCTGTTTCTACTGGGTAAATTGACCGTTTATTAGTGGTTTTTCTTCCCCAGTAGAAACACGTCTATGATTCGATTTTGAATGTTGTTATTATTATTGTTATTGGTTTTTTTTAAAAAGGTTCTTAAAAGGCGGATCAAGAAAAACCACACCCTATTTTGTGGGGATCAACAACAAAAAGACGTACATGGCTCAATAGTCCCCCCCCCCCCCCCCGCCCCACCAAAGTATTTATGAATACTCCCTTAGGGACGCACCATTAGATACTCAGGGGGGCGGGGGGCATGGAAGTTTTAAAAAAAAAAACTTTGCCCACTATCCAGGAAAAAAAAAAAACTTTGCCCACCAACCAGGAAAAAAAAAAAAAAATGACCCACTGCTGAGTAAAAAAAAAGAAAAGAAGACTCACCCAAAAGGCCCAACTCAATGTAAAGAAAACCATTAAAACCTAAAAAAAAAACCACATTCCGCCTACTTCGGTGGCGAAAAAAAAAAATCCGCCCGACCCCAACTTCCATGCCCCCCTCCCCCCCTGAAAATCAAATGGTGCGTCCCTAAGCATGCATAATGATACACAACATTCTTCTATCATAGACGGTACCGTCTATGCTTCTATCTACAATCATACGTCGGGATATATCCGGTATGTCGCAATCACTAGGGAAAACCCACACATGACCGAATAGCTAAAAATAATGTGTGATGGCAGATAGGTGACTGTGAGAGGGGAAGGGGGTAAAAGGGAGAATGCGTATTATCCCAAGGGAACCCGGGTTGCGATATTGTTTACCGTAAACAACATTTGATACCTTGACGGAATAAAGCGTATAGTATACATGATGAGATTGATAATACATTACAGTGTTTGGCCAAAGTGTTGTTTACCATGTTTACAGTTAATAAATTGGCACCCGGGTTGATTTTTGAATAGGGCCGCTACTGGAGAGGTTTAATATCCTGCTCCACTTTTACTTTATAGAGGTATTTTTCCAATGGTTGACTTGACAATAAAAATAAAATACTTTCCACTAGTTGTTTATGCGTATTTATGATTTGACTATTTCGCAATTTTGGACATGTTTTAGGGTCTTTCCCACGGGTCTTTCACGATTTGAGACCAATGTTTGGGAGTTTTGGGACCCAGGGTTTTCAACCCGATGTTTAGGTATTTTTTTGCACAAAAAAAAACGATCATTTTTATGGCGGCAGCTATGCCTTATGGTCTAGAATATGTGAGTACCCCCGCCCCTCCACTACGATAAGACGCAACTTTATGCAATGATGTAAATATTAAATATGACACTTCAAATTATGTCAGGCTGCTGCTGGTTGAATGTTAGCTCTCAGACAGCCTGTCAACCGATCCGATTGTGTTGGTCATCCGCATTTTTTGTAAGAGCAATTCCAAAAGAGACCACCACAATGCATTGCGGTTTGGCAAAATGCCCTAATTCTGGTCTCCAGTTTGTCTCGGTTCCCATCCCGGGGTGCGATTATTTTTTTTCGTACATGAGTTAAGCAAAATCGGTTCATTTGTTTAAAAAAATTTAAAAATCATTTCATTCAGTGAATTTTGCTTTATTTCGTATTAAAAGGGAATAAATAAATTTTGCTCAACTCATGTACGAAAAAAAATAATCGCTCCCAGCGTTCCCATATACATACATATGCACGCAAACATGGCTTCATATAGCGCGTTCATTGTTGGAGCTCTTAGGTTCTAGTTTACATCAATGAATAAATTAGTCATCAGTGTTCCTTTTTTCTTATTTCTAAATCTTAAGAGCTCCACAAATTCATCGCGTGAAAAATAACTTTAGTTGGCTGACATTCGCGCAATGCATTGTGGGAAGACCGTAAGATCTTCTTTGGAGCAATTCCAACCATATGGAATCAAATCACGAGGATGTACCTCATGGTATGGGGTGATGGAAAATTCCAGATTAAAGTTAAGTGTGTAATTTTGCCCAAAAACCAAGATTTGTATACGTTTTGGAACCCCATTGAGATGGTATATGTATATGTGCTTGCCTTTTGTGGTGCTTTTTCGCAAATATTGGTATAGCGATGGGGTGTTTTCATCACATACCAAAGCGCCCAATTGGCATGAATTGGGTGTATTTTGAAGCATTTTTTGTAAAAAGCACCTAATTTGTGCAAAATTGGGTACTTTTTTAACGAAATTGGTATATTGATGGGTGGGAAATTGGCCCGAAAATAGGTATAGAGAAAGTCAAATTTTCGAAGTCCGACAGGCACATCCATGTACGATTTTGGCGAAAGTACCCCCCCCCCCCCCCCCCCTGGGTTTTTGACCAAATTATTGGTTTTAAGAATCTCCATTATAACAGGGTTGATTACATCATGACTGGTGTCAAATGAAAAGAGACATATCAGCTTTTATATGATACCAGTATTAGCGAATATAAATTAAGAATAACAAAACTACGAATGAAACGCATCAATTTGTTAGCATTTTCAGCTATTATTTGTTACCAGTATAAGCGAATTTAAATCAAGAATATCAAACAAAACATGGGTGAAAAAACATCAATGTTTAGCATTCTTGGACTAAAATTCATTCAAGTTCATTAAAGTGTTATTTCAAATAAAACGTATGATGTCAGCTTTTATATGATTCAAAATTTATTTAGCGAATATAAATTACATTTAACAACATTTTAAAAGTAAAAAACTCTAGTTTTAACATTTTAAATAAAATATTAAAATTCTAAAATTGCCTAATATTACATTTAGCCAATGCGGTTTCAGAGGTAGTTAACATGACATTAAACCATCTAGTTAGGCCGCTAGTACTTCTAATTTCTAGAATTTTTTTGTAGCAATCTTAGCCACATTCTATTAGTTTGTTTGTTGTCGTGGGTTTTTAATGATGTTATTTCCAGTTGAAGATCCTAGACAAAAATCTTAAATGCTATTTTAAGACCAAATAATGCGTGAAATATAATGTCAAGATGGAAATTATTTAAAGAGGTGAACTCTATTCTACATGAAAGGTCATCCTTAAAAGAGTTGTATTCCAAAGTTTGAGTTGCATAACTCTAATGGTTCTTATTTTAGACGCACAAGATGCCGTGAAGTGTGCCCATTGAGTTGTACACAAACTATATTGGTGGTTACCACCTTTCGCGGTAATTCGATGTTATTTCACCGATTTCTTCGTAATCATACTGATTTTGGACCGTCAAATTTCAGTATGTTAATCAGAAAAATATGATCTTTCATATGATATGAAAATCTCCCTATGTTTGGGGAAAATCTGTGTTATGAAAATGTGATCGGGTCATCTACCTTTAAGATAATTTTTTTAAAAATCGACGTCAATACAAAATGACTTGATGTGGCAGATCCCTATCACAACTGCTAAATAAACAATTTAAAAACAATCATTTTTCACATCTCAGTTTCAGGTAACATTGGAAATGTTGGAAAATAAAACATTTCGATTTTCTGTAAATATATTATTTACTCTTGATCTCCTAGTCCAACTTGTCGTTAAGTTTAAGTTTAAGTTAGGTAACGGTAAATAATTGCTACGATATGGATGTTATATCTGTTAAAGATAGTAATGTAACATGTGGGTACTATTTAAATAACTGAAGAAAGCAATGTAATATAATGGGTGCTATCTACTGAAGAAAGCAATGTAATGGGCGGCTATCTACTGAAGAAAGCAATGTAATAAATAGGTGCTATCAATTCAAGAAAGCAATGTAATATGGATGCTATCTGCTGAAGAAAGCAATGTAATCCCTACCCCTAAAAAGTATAAGATAAACTTAAAGGAAATCTGTAAACTGAGAGAAGTTCGGCTAATCTTCCTAAATGTAGACCTATATATGCAATATCACACAATTAAATGGCCGCATTTATATTTGTCTAATTATTGATATTTGCCACAAGAATGTCTTTAAAGTTATAAATATACCAACCTATAGGACTTGGTACCGTAAACCCCCTGAGAACTACCGGACGATTTGGTTAAAAAGATGGATACATCATTTATTGCACCAATGAGAGACATTGTTAGAATAATTGTATCCCTGATAAAGATGGGAGTGAAACATTTTACAAGCTGCATTTAAATTGGCTATTCCTATGAGTACATCTTGTAACAAACCAATCAGAACCACTGTAAGATAGACAGGTAGACCCCAGGGGGTTAAGCAAATTCGCTCATAGCCTTCATACTGACATTTTCAGAGTCCGTTGTTTAGGTTCTCTGATTTCAACGACCTCTAGAAATGTATTTTTCTTTTATTTACATTTGATATTATTCGCTTTGTCAGGGCTTATATCCTATTGTTATGTCACTTTCATTGTCACTTTTAACTTATGCGTATTTTGCCAGTTCTGAGTTGTATGTACTTTAACCATAAATAGATGGGCCCATCAGACTCTGTGTGTGTTACCAGATTTATTTCTATAATCACTCAGTTCATTAACCGTATAGATGTCTGTTGGGCTATTGTTCACATTTGCTCTTTTTATACACAAAATACCAAACAAAAACAAGCAAAGTTATATCACGTTAAAAAATACATAGGCCATAGGTGGATTTCTGTTATCCTACAATAAGAACTATAAGTGGATTTTAAACAGCAAAATCCCTATTAAATTTCCTTTTAGTAACGATGCTGTTGACATTATTAGACGTAATTGTATGATTTCAGGTATTAAATCGATTTCACTGAAAACTTGTTCAGCCAATATACGTGATTCCAAAGCTATGAAAGGGCAACCCAACAGCCCATTTCAATAGCGTCTTTCCAAAACGTAAACAACGGATAAAGGAATCGACTCCCAAATAAATGAAGGTCAATTGAATGAACAATGATGCTACATTTGGCATACGCTACTAACTAAGTTTAGGGACTGCTGTTTTGTTTTGCTTAATTGGGTTACTTAGCACACATCTTTAATGTGCCAACAGCGGTATTCCTATCGGGGAGGAAAAATACTACACGACTACATGAATCGCATGCTCCAACACGATGGGTATCACGGAAATTATGTTAATGAGCTACCTTTTCCTGTACCGATAGCCTATACGGGATCCTAACAGTTAATCTTCAACAGTAATACCTAAAATAAGTTATAGCGTATACATGTCAATGAAGCATCACTGTCCATTCAAATGACAGTCATTTGTGAATCGATTGCTTTATCTGTTGTCTATTGAGTGGAAAGACGTTATTGAAATGGGCTGATGGGTTGCCCTTTCATAGCTTTGGAATCACAGATATTTACAGAAAGTTAAAATAACTAATATTTATTTACCAACATTCCTAATGTACGCCTTTTCAAGGTTATAGACCAATCCGATCGACCCCGGGCCTCGAATAGTTCGTCTATACTATCATGTGTATCATTTGTATCATGTGTATGAAGACTACCTTTATGGTCATATGTCAAACGATGGTGTAAAAACAAAAATTACACTCTGTAAATTGAGAGAAAATTCACCAATTTTGATTCAAATAAGCAGGCAGGATATAGGGCTTTCAGTTTAAAAAAAAGTTAATCGACCAATCGTCCTCTGTTAAAAATATACACGGTGGCCAAAATCATGTATATAAAATAATGGAAAATATCCCTGGCGATACCCATGCCTAAATTGTCAGATTTACATGGAAGAAAAGAGGTGGTATCAGATGGGTGGTATGGTTCTGGATGTGGGATGTCGTCACGTGACAAATAACATGTTATATCATGTGACCGATATGGATGAAAACATAATGATGAAGTAATATGTCGAGAAAAGAGAACTGGCAATTGACGAAAAATTGATGAAACAGATTGCAGGGCTATTGTGTGCACTTTTGCACATAAAAGTAATTGGCGCACTTACGTCAAAAGAGGGCAGTGCATGCTATCCAACTGAGCATGCTCAGAGCAATTAGTGCTCCGAAAACGAGGCTAGTTATGTAGCCGAGACGAGAGTGATGTAGTCTTTCAATGTGGTGAACTTTGCACTAATCATAAAAATTCTTCATACTTCTGAGTAGTTCAATATTTGACCTTATTACATTCGTGAAATAAACTTGAACGTATAAACTATCTATTCCACTAGTTTGAAATGAAATGTTTGCTGGTAACCGATACTATCTAGGAAAATGTATAAGTTCACAGTTCAATTGCAGTAAAAGTACGAGATTGTATGTTTATCGGCGTGACATCGAGTATGTCTCCCTCTTTGACATGAAATCGCCAATTACGAATAATGTCTATAGAGTAGGCATCCGTATTGCGTGGGATTGGGTTGCCCTTGAACTGATTGCTGTGTAATATTGACTGTAATCTGGTAGAGATGAAACAAAAACATAACCTAGTTATGCATCTTGTAGGTGTAGATTGCACCTTGAGCATGTTGAGATACACGTAAACCCGGTTGTTTAGCTCACTATATATCGAGATTACCTCACTACATATCGAGAATAAATAACGGACCGAGTTTAGCGCACTACACATCGAGATTACCTCACTACACATCGAGATTACCTTACTACCTACCGAGATTAATCACTATATCGTGTTTAGCTCACTATACAGGGTGTCCCTAAAAAAAGTGTGTACATGTTTGCGCAACTTGTTGACCATGAATTCCGAAAGTTTGGTGTAATATATTTATACACACGGAAAGGGAAAACACTCAGCTTTCAGATGCCGTTTATTTTATCTGATTTGGATTTGAAAATTCTGAGATATACCCAGTTTTTGCCTCCATATAACAAGGGTTAGAAATAATGGAATCTTATTTTTTCCGACCTATCTGTTATATAGGGGTATGAATAGGGAAAACATAATCTTGTTTTTATAGGGAAACGCAATCTTGTTTTTTGTGCCTTACCCCTATATAACGTACCAGTTATATTGTGGTATATATACCACAATCTTACAGATGGCAGCCGTTGAATAAAGCATACAGACGGCTAGTGTTATGTGGCGAGACCATAGACCATATTATCAATAGCTGCTTTTTGTATGATACATTGCTGGTGACATATGGCGTGCCTTTTTGGAAACACAATCTACTTATGGCAGCCGATAACGGATATAAAGGACATTCACCCAGTTAGCTCCTGTTAGAGTAAATCCTCCGTGTGTTGTTGCTCTCTCAAAAGTTCCATAGGCATATATCTATATAGGCCAATGGCCAATATTTCCTATCACATTCACATAGTATTACAGGTATCATGCTTCCTGTAGAACCTGGCCAAGGTCGCTTGGATAGTATATTACTATTAGAGATACGCCGGGCCTAAAACGGTATCACCCAAAATCAAGAAATAAAACTTTAGATTGAAGAGAAAGAATGTCATATTTTAATAGAATATAAAAGGTGTAGAATACTTTAAACCACTTAATTTCGCGAGGGATTTAATTTCGCGAACTTCGGTAGGGATGCGGATTCACCAAATTAAATACCCGCGTAGCAGTAAAATTTCCAGATTCGCAAAATGAAATTCCCGCTAAAATAGCAGTAATTTGCAATTCGCGAAATAAAATATCCGCAAAATTATAGTGTTTTACAGTAGAAGTGTAAACTTTTTAATGAGTGCTAAATAAAACAGGGTGTGTATAGAATCCATATTGGTAGCTCCATTATGAATGATTATATGATGATCGTATCGAGGGCTATTGAAAGGTGTCCCCTCCCAGAAAAACGATATGGTAAAAAGGAAGTCAGGAAAATGGAGTGAAAGTAAAGAAAAGAGAAAATAAAAATACATGTGTATTTAATACTATGATATATTGTTAGTCTGATTTGCTTTTGAAATGGGTTCCGAATTTCAATCACTACAGTTTCAGCTACATGCACATTGCCAGCAAACTGTGCCAGGGAAGCTTGAATCCCAATGGAATATTTCTGCCTATACCCTCATCACATAAGAAGTAGGACTATGGGGTATATGGGGAACAACTACCTGTTTTTTGTCAAAAACAATAATTAAACAAATTATAAAAGAATGAATTACTCTGGAAACAGGTGAGTTTTAAGATGTTTACATTTTCCTGAAACAATTGCAACTATAAGTTAACTATGAAAGTTATTGTATTTGTTCTGTAATTTAAAATAAAAAGAAGCAAGTTGACCGATAACGATATGATAGACTTCCGAAATATTTGGTCAAACTCAAGACACTGAAAAAAAAACCAACTCATATTCATAAAAGGTAATAATAAAGGTTTCATTCATAGGCCATTCCGTATTATAATATTACACTGACATAGACCACTAGAGTGTATCCGTTTATCCATTTACGTTGGTACTATGCTGATTTTGTGAGCCACCCTGTATTTTGTTTACCAATCACAAACATTGATCGACGACACGATTCACGTGGCAATAGGTCTCATCAGCAAATCATAAGGAGTCCAACGAGATGTACAGTGTACGTGTCCAAATGACAGTAAGTATCATTCATAGCATAGCAGGCAGCTGACGCCGAGACCTCAACTCGATCACGGCGTCTTCACTGTACGGAAGTTAAATATCCATCCGCATTTCGGTCTTATTGTAATCGAACACACAGAAATCGAAAATCCTGATTACCGTGTTCAGTCATGTCCAGTGCCCCCTACGCGCATTGGCAAAAGAACACGTTCAAAAGTTTATATTATTCTGATATTTATCATTTCAATCTTGTTAAACTAGTTATAAGCGCTATTTAGTTGAAAAGCAGTGTTTGGTGCATGTTCCTCGTACGATTTAATGGCCTTATAGCTAAAGGAACAAAAATTAAACATTTCCAGCAATATTTATTCTGGTCAAAGGTCAGAAGTCTGATTTTGGTAGTTTCTCATACAATTCAAATTCATTTGCTACATACGCCATTGTTACGTACACTGAGCTACTTTGTTATTGTGTAAGTTATCTACGCCCGATATATCTTTAAAAAAATTACCCGTAACTCGTGTATTTTACTCAGTGCATCATACAAAGTACATGTACACCGTACGTAAATTGGGCTTGGAACTAATACGGTCTCATAGTCACGCTATACGAGCGACAAAAAGGCTAGATAGGATTTGATATATTGGTAACATACAAAATTACACTTTTCAAAGGGTTACTAGCATTTGATCAAGTCGTCTATAATTTTTGAGTCTGAGCACCCCTGATATTATAACATAGTGACTTAAAACTTACTTAAAACTCTCAAATCAAACGCCTTTTTACAAATATATGTTGCACTCCTTAGAAGTTATTGAATTTTGGAGTAAAAGTTTTGAAAACACTCATCTGATCTGTTTAGGGGTGTTCATTATTGGTAAAAAAGGAGAAATTGTTTATCATTATTTTGTAAATTGGGAGCTTCGGGTTATCTGGTGAAAGTAATTTCAATCAGTGTGAAAAATGCCGTCATTGCGCAGCGCAAGTGGGTTTATCTAAGCAAATAAACAAGGTCTATAAAGTGGCAGCGTGTGAGGTGTATTTCCCATCAGATCAAGGTTAAAGTCAACATCGATAAAGCACTTTTTCCCGTGGGAATTGATTCAAAGCAGTTATTCAACGTGTGTAAGGCAAAAAACAAAAACAAGTTTGTTTCCGGTAGGTGGTCATAATCACAGCCAGTATCCTACTGTGCCCTATATCATAGTTACTGGGCCTCCCAAAGCAGTCAGATTCAATTATTTGTGAACATTTTTAATCTTTTCTACAGTAATATGAATTTAAATCGCTTTTGCGATATTATTTTTTCAAATATGGAAATAAAAAACCAAAAAATGCTGTTATATACGTCGCCAAAACGAAGGCGCACGGCCAACCGGAAACAAACTTGTGTTTTTTTATGTCTAATCCGATTTCTCAGCACATAAATGTATTATTATCATTATTATCCTGGTAAAAAACTTAAATGCTATTTCTAAGACAAAATAAGGCGTTAAAATTATGCCAAGACGGTAAATTAGTTTAAAAGAATCACAATTGCAATAAACAAAAATGTTATCTAGAAAGCAATGTAATATAATGTATGGGTGTTAGCAATGTAATAATATATGGGTGCTAGCAATGTAATATATGGGTGCTAGCAATGTAATATATGGGTGCTAGCAATGTAATATATGGGTGCTAGCAATGTAATATATGGGTGCTAGCAATGTAATATATGGGTGCTAGCAATGTAATACATGGGTGCTAGCAATGTAATATATAGGTGCTAGCAATGTAATACATGGGTGCTAGCAATGTAATATATGGGTGCTAGCAATGTAATACATGGGTGCTAGCAATGTAATACATGGGTGCTAGCAATGTAATACATGGGTGCTAGCAATGTAATATATGGGTGCTAGCAATGTAATATATGGGTGCTAGCAATGTAATACATGGGTGCTAGCAAATTTAATATATGGCTGCTAGCAATGTAATATATATGAGTGCTAGCAATATATGGGTGCTATTACTGAGGAAAGCCATGTAATACATGGGTGCCATCTTCTATAGATAGCAGAAATATGTGTTTTACGGTTTATTTGATGTTTATGTTTACTAGCGAAAAAAATATGTTATCTAGAAAGCAATTTAATATATGGGTGCTAGCACTGAATATATAGGTGCTATTACTGAAGAAAGCAATGTAATATATGGGTGCTATCTACTGAAGAAAGCAATGTAATACATGGGTGCTATCTTAGATAGCAGACATATGTGTTTTTACTGTTTATTTGATGTTTATGTTTACTAGCGGCACGCCCGTCCTTTTGTAAAGGTCGGCACACACATATGTCGGCAAATCTTTGACTTTCATTCGCCCTTCACTTTTCTGAGTATAGGTGATCACTCAGGCGAAGTGGAGAGATGCGCTATTCGTGAAATGAGTTAGGGTTACGCTCCTACTCGGAGAACTGGGCAACATAAAATATCAAGAGCAAACGGTCAGAAGATTGGAAAATAAAATAAAATATGAACCTAAGAATCCGGCAAGGGGAGGTGGTTAGTGTATATGTACTTGTTTGACGTGATTTTCTTTGAATGCTTGCTCCTCGAAACATTACAAACCCTTTGTGCATGGGGCGAGATCCCCCGGATGAGCTAGACAAGATAACTAGAACCTAATCCATTAGATATAACATCATGCATGCGTTATTAAACATCCGTCATAATCATGATAATACAGTGTAGTGAGCCCATTAATTATGTTACGATTAATTGCCTTCACGTATTTTATTACCGCTGTGGATTATTTTTCTCGCTGAAATTTGTAACGTTTTGGCATAATTATCATGACCATCACGGCACTTCCATGACTAACGAAACTGTTGATGAATGGGTACTACTTCTTCCATTTGTTTTGTATTAAAGAAATGGACATACCCGCAGCAACTAATTCTTTCTTACGACATTTCTCGAACGATGCCATGACCATGGAAAGCTAAACTGCTAAATATCTCTTAGCAGTTGAAAAAACTGCTAAATATCTCTTAGCAGTTGAAAGAAACGACTTCAATACCATTCGTCAGGTGATAAACAACGAATATTATTATAGCCATGAGGGGTTCAATATTTGAACGTGGACAATCAATCAGCACTTCCAGTAGCGCTGGAAAATGAATACTATGGTAAGATTTTGACAATTCTTTAAACGAAATATGTATCTGCATGGTAGAAGGTGTCCCAAAAGTGTCGAAACCTTTTTGAAACTATATCTTGGGTAAAATAATTTGCAGCACCAAACTTACCTCCTTTTCTGAAGCACCTTGCTATAGTATTAATAATGTCTGATATAAAGGCTAACAATAATAGTATTCCTGCAGATATTATAAAGGAAAGTGATGAGGAGGGTATTGAAGTGATCCACATATTATGCACCAAGATTTGGAGAACAACAGGGAGGCAAACGGACTGGAAGAAAGCAGATGGAAAAGAACTTCTAATTTCAGCACTTTATATACCTATGCTTCATTGATTACTCTTAAGGCAAGAAATGGATTTATCTCCTCACACCCCTGAGCGGATTAAATATCTCTACAAAAAATAAGAAGCTACAGTCAGAACAGATAATGGCGACTGTGTGTGGTTCTCAATTGGTCAAGGCAGTCGTCAAGGATGTCTCCTTCTCCTTATCGCTAAGATGGTCGACATCCACCACCGTCCATTACCGCCCTGCGAACAGGCGCGAAACGGGTGCGCCGTCCTTATACCGTCCTCATACCGGGCTCTCATCGTTCGCCGCCGCTTTTACTCACCCGCCAGGAGTTTTGAGCATGCTCAATACTCCGGTTGCCGGCAAAGGCCCCTGACCGAGTTCAACGGACGGGAAACAGCCCACCGTGTGTGACGCCGTCCGCACCCATTTTTCACGCAGTAAAGGGGCCGCCCAACTCACACGGGTACATGTGAAGGGCCCATGAGGGCCGTAGTCTTGCCGGTATACTAACGATGTACTACCGTTCTTAGCGATGTGATACCGTTGCGTTACCGAACTAGTACCGATCCCCGAAAATCGCCAAATTTGTTCTCCGGTAAAGCCCCGGCGAGCTAAATCGGCTAGGTTTGACAGCGCTTTTATAGTTCGAGTTGAATTCTCACTGTTTTCGTTGTTAAACTCGACATATATGTAACTCGTGTAGTCAGTGAAACTCGACATAGTGAGTGAAACTTCTCTTGCTTCCGCTTCAACAGCCCGAATGCCTCGGATATATTTTGCAGCTTCCTTTCCTACCGTTCTACCCACAGTTTCGCTAATCACGATCCATATTTCCGTATAGGCCTGTTTTTTTACCATTTTCAGGAATGGGAAGTAATTTAAATTATCTGTTTCATACTAGAATACCAGGAAGTCCTATACTATTTAAAATTGCCATCCGCGGTCATCGTTATTTATCCATTATCGAAATGTCTTAAATCAACCCAGACTTATGTTTATCTAATATGCATGACCTCGCTTTTTTTTTAGAAAAATGATTTTGTTAGGTTGTCACAATATCTAAATATCGCACGATTCTTATTCGTGTCCTCTATTAATTTATTTCTCCGACTTTGACTAGTTTCTTTAAATATCTATCTTGTTATGTTTCAGAGTATCGTAACTGAAATATCTGGCGTCAGTTCTGTTACCCGATCATGCGGTAGTGCGGCCGTTTGCAGCCAACAGGATATTCCAGGTACCACTGTCACATGTTGCGACGGCAATTTGTGTAACGGACCAAGTGGTGGCGGTGGCGGAGACGCCGGTGGTGCCGCTGGAGGTAAATCTTTTGTCCAAACATTATAACAAATGATAACAGATTTTTTCTAACAACATTTACAATATGTTAACGATATTTACACGAATCTGGCCATTATTAAGGTACATTTTTCTTTTAAACTGGCTTCTATAATGATATTCCTGGACAAATTTGCCATTTTTATACTAAATTGCCCATCATCAAACCGGGCAAGGGGCCAAATAGTCATTTAGATGGGAATTAAGTAAATTCCTTAGATTCTTCATATCGGCGCAATTCACCCAAAGTCAAAGGAGGGGGCGATCCCTTACCCGGTCCTATGATTACCTTGATGAAAGTCACTGAAGTTACGCAATGCACACTTACACAAAAAGTGTTTGGATGGTTAAATCTCTTCTCTTCTCCAAGTTTCTTTTCGATTTTCACTTCTTTCCACTTATTTATTTTCCCTTCCTTATCAACTATCTACACTATTCTTTTTTCCCCTCTTTCCTCTCTACCCTTCATTTTTCTCTTTCCTTTTCCCTTTCCATCCCTTTTATCTTCCTCTTCTCCCTTTCTTTTCCATTCCTTTCCCTTTTTTTCTCTGTCGTGTTTACATTGAATGAAAGTAAACAAATGTTTGTGCATTAATTGCATTTGTTTTGCCCAATTGTGCTACTAAGTAAGAATTTAGCAAAGTTACTACGCTACAATGTGGACTAATAAAAGCAACACTAGAAGTAGAATGATAGTCATTCTCATAAGGGGAACCACAGATGTCTTGGAAAAGTGGACTTTTCAACGTCCAGTTTGAAATAATATTCTGTTCAAGGTAATACACCCGACGACTTATGTCTCTGCCCTGTAAGTTTGATTTTGTTTAAATAAATTCTACCTCTACCGGGTGAATCCAAAAATAATTTGCACAGATTGAAACGAACCTTATCCCCCTGGGGTCTACCTGTCTATCTTACAGTGGTTCTGATTGGTTTATTACAAGATGTACTCATATGAATAGCCAATTCATATGCAGCTTGTAAAATATTTCACTCTTATCTTTATCATGGCTACAATTATTCTAACAATGTCTCTCATTGGTGCAATAAATGATATATCCATTTTTCTGACCAATTGGCCGGTTCTTAGGGGGTTAAGTGTGCATTGAATTATTGTATCCAATGAGTGTATACATGCGCAATTACATTGCGTGTTTCACGAGCCTTCCTATATTTGGACATTTCAGTTTGTTCTGAGCCCCTCGGTATGGAAAGTGGAACAATACTAGATAGCCAGATTACCGCTTCAACTTTTTGGGATTCGTCTGTGTCTCCAGCTCACGGTCGATTTAACGGTGACCCAAGCTGGAGTTCACGTACTTTGGATGTCCACCAATGGATTCAAGTTGATTTTGGATACATAAGAAATGTATCCGGGATAATATTGCAAGGAAGAAGAACTGATGCTGACCAGTGGGTAACTAAGTATCAGGTTACGACTAGCATTGATGGTTATATATGGACATTCGTGAAGGATAACCAGCAGAATGACACGGTAATAAGGCCAACAAAATGTGACTTACTTGCCCTTTCAGGGTCAGAGTCAGGGTCGGACGGTCGGATTTTTTGGGGGGGATTTTTTGGGGGGATTTTTTTGAAAATGTACTGCAAAAAAACACGTTTTAAAGCATTTTTTGATTTTTTGTTGTTGTTTGTTTGTTTGTTTGTTTTGTATTTTTAAACGAGCAGATATTGCTCAAAAACACGTTTTCATCTTTCTTTATTGTTATATGCTTCTTTCCATATTTTTTTTTTGAAAAAAAAATAATAAAAAAATAGCGACCCTAGATTTCCGAAAATTTGGGTCGGTCGGAAAGGGCAAGTCAAACTTCTTCTTTTTTGTGTTTAATATTGAGCTGTATGAATTATTAACACATACGCGTATTTGATAGCAAAGTGCCTTTTTTTGGTGTATATAAAGAGCATTAATGTGAACAATAGCTCAACAAATATTGAAAAGGTTACTAACCTGAGTGATTAAAAATCAAGCTGGTAATTCTGTATAAACAGCTCTGATGTGCCAGTCAATTGGTTCACCGCAACTCAAACAACATGCATCTTTTATAATAAATATTTGTTGAAAACACAGCTTCATGAGGATGCTAAAAATATTATTTTGTAAACACTTCACGCACCATAGCTGAGGAAATATAACATTAACGTTAACGTTAGGTTTTATTTTATTTTATTTTATATTATTTGGGTCCTACGACCCTGGATAACCCAATAAGCTTATTATTTCCATTGGGGTCCGTTAGATGTGTGAACAGATACAGACCGGGGTGATCCCCTACTCTTTACGAAAGAGTCTGTAACCTTATAACGTGCTCGGGTATTGCTCTTCCGATGCACGGGACCACCATTTATACGTGACTTCCGAACCACTGTTTTTTGCTGCCATTAGGATATCGTCACAATCAATCAACGTTAGGTTGCAAGTAAAAATAATCAATATTATTTCATCGTTGAATAAATAATGTGTTGGTGTTTATTTAACGGCCATGTAGTTTTTAGTCTGTACTATTGGCGGTTGATAAATTATTTTTTATTTATTCTGATCGCTTTTAAAGATATTTGATGGCAACACATTTAACGAAGATAGGAACGCATCGGTAACCAGTATGTTTAATTTACCGGTATTGGCAGCCTTCGTCAGAATACATCCAACAGAATGGTACGGACACATCAGTTTGAGATTTGAAATTCTTGGCTGTGATAGTAAGTTGCCGGCTTAGGAGCGCTATTAATTCGGTCTGGTAAACCTATTGTTGTCAATTACTACGAGAGGATTGCCTGGTTGTATAAATTCGAGCGGTACTTCTTGCTAACTGCATGGATGAGTTTCCATTATGTTGCAAACTACTCAATGGGCGTTGCAATACAGCCGGTTGGTTGCACACGAGAATTATGTCATATAGCAACCAGCTTTCATGGAAGGCGAATATTTAAATTTGGTGCCTGTTTTAGGGCAACAATTTTATAGCGCTGCTAAGCGGGTCTTGTAGCGTAATGATTTTTTACATTAAAACCAAATTTTTACGGTCATTCGTGTCCACTGTCGTCTGTTTTAATAAATGCCAGGAGAAGAGTTACATTTAATTTAAAAGCCAAATAGGAAAACAATCCATAAAATATAGGCCTAATTTGGTTCCAACGTTACAGAATGTACACATGTACATGTATACTATGGCTTCTTCTATTTGTAGAACCCCGTGTAGAACTGATACCGGTCGCTGATGTCGGCAGACGCGAAGGGGACCAGTGCTACTCGTGTGTTGACACAACCGGATATGGATGCGACAATGACAATTTCGATCAAGATCAAGCGTCAATGGTTACGTGTGCAGGATCATGTGTGGTAAGAATCGGCATGCTCTACTCGCCTGGGTGGGTGGGGCTGTTGTATGAAGTAGATACGGAAGTCCGGGACGCGATGTTCGTTACCGTAAACAACATTTGATACCTTGACGGAGTAAAGCGCATATCACATGTACATGTACATTGTTTACAGCAATACATTTATACAGTGTTTGGCCAGAAGTGTGTACGGTTAATAAATTCGCGTCCGGACTTATAGCACAGATAATAATCAAGACAGTGATGGACAAGTGGGAATTTTCTTTTGAAGTAATAGCATCTGGAGCTGATCTATGTCTGTTTCGCAAACTAGCATGGATGTTGAGAAGTTATTTCATGACAGGGCGAAAGGCTACATGGCTTTTTGTGTTGAGCGACCTTGGTCCGAAACACAGCTTCAAACGAAATACCCACTTATCCATCCCGGGTCTTGATTATCTATGAGCATATTATGTAGCCTTTCGCCCTGTCTTGAAATCACTTCTCAACATCCATAAAACGTCACTCTCGTTCCCAGACGCTTTAAATCGATTTCAAGAGACGTGCTATTTTCCGTCGCGCTCATGGGTTCGAGTATAGATATAATAACAAATGTGTGAAATAAGTGTCTATAAACTTCACAAATAGGGTTACATATATTGCATCGGTGAATGTGTATTAAATTAATACGTTACAAATATTGGAAGTATTTTAAATTTCACCGTTACTTTTTGTATCAAACTAATTTTATGTATCCCGTTCGTTAGTTTATAAATGTAGCTGCTGCAAAAAACTATCAATACCAGTACCGGGCTTTTCAAACACGCTAATCATACAGGAGGTATGGGCGAAACAGACATAGTATCAGCTCCACACAATATTTCAATAGAGATAATCATCCAATCTATTGAAGATCTATATATGCTAAAAGATAGCATTCCGATCTTGGGGCATTCGGGTTTTAGTGAGTATACAAAAAGTAGGAGTATTTATGTGAAGGATACCATATCCTTCCGAATCCTCCCCTAAAAAAAGGGGGAATGGAAGTCTTTCTGTTTGTGACAAATTTAACAATTTATTTTCTCCAAAAAGTAGGGGTCTTTTAGGAGATTTATTCGGATTACTAGTATTGGATATTAGACGAGAAAGACGTTTCAATTTTTTCATTCTCTCCTATATTATATTGTTTATAAACTGCAGAAAGAGTGGGGCATGGCGCTCGGAATAGCATACTCGTCACGTGGATGCGCAACCAATGACAAGGGCAACGAAACCATGTGTACCGAGAACTCGTGTGAGGCACAAAATGCATTTGGAGTCAGCTTTGAAGACTGCAAGTTTTGTTGCGATGGCGAATTGTGCAACGGTGCTGGCAGTGCTGGCGGAGACACAGGTGGTGCCGCTGGAGGTAACTCAAAACAGTATATCAAATGATAACAAATGTTCCTCTCAAAACCTTTTTGTCCTCTTTATATGGAACCCTTTAAGAATAGAACCCGCAAAAATGGTTCTTGATCATTTAGGAGAAAATTATTCTTTATAATCTTTATGAACCCAATATTGTTCTCTATAACATTTTTAGAACTCTTTTTAGTTCGATAAAGAGCCATTATAGGTTCCATATAGGCCTAGAGGACAGTTTTAGAACCCCTATTAGAACCATAATTTCTGAAAATGAACATGTGATGAATTTCCTAGAATCATAATCAAAATCCATTATTTTAACATTGACACCAATGAGGATTCGTTATTTACCGTCATTCGTTACCACCATCGTCTGTTTAACAAAAGCGAGAAGAAGAATTATATTTATTTTAAAAGCCAAATATGAAAACAATCCATACAATTATATATAGACCTAATTTGGTTCCACCGATGCATTATGTAAGCCTGCCCTACACATTTTAATGTTTACTATTATATATATTAATGGCTTCTTTTCTTGTCCATTGTACAGATGGCAACCAGTGTTACTTTTGTGATGACGTCGGGTATGGATGCGACGATGACAATTTCGATAAAGCTAATGCACCAATGGTCACATGTACAGGATCATGTACGGTAAGAATCGGTCATGCTCTACTCGTCTGGAGTAGTGGAGGGGAGGGGAGAAGGAGGAGGAGGTGGTTGTATGAAATGGAGATCCGAGACGCTATTTTTCCTCCGTAGCTGACATTTGAATAGGCGTACGGAATTTATATGTTTTTTTCTGGAAATACATATTTGATTTTTTTTTCACCCAAAGAAGGGAAACCCTTGGCCAAGGCAAGCCCAGGCCACGGTAAAAACCTTTAAGGGACAGGACAGACACAACCGGCCTCCCCCTGGTGGCCCCGTATGACAGATTTAGCCGAAGGCCTGGACAACCCATGGGGCAATCCAGACATACTCTGATCTGCCTGTACGCGGGGATTGTTAAAATAATCTCAGCGAAGATGCCTCACAGACGTGACTAAACCACCTGATGAACCCATGAAGCGTACGCTTGACATGATAGGAGCTATCATCACCGACCGGTAGTGCAATAGTCGGCTGTCTGCTTAGCACCTTCCACATGCAGACTTCGGTAAAAGGCCGAGCGTCTCATGTCTAAGCTATCTTAGAACAGATACTACACATGATCTTAGCCAATAGGCAGAGAAGCGAAATACCTAGCGTAGTTCTTTGGTTGACTTCGCCTACCATCGATGTATAATTTTCACGTAAATTACAAAAAATTAACTTACTACACAGTCAGTGTTCTTCATTGCTTTTCACGTGATTTTGTGGTAACCGAATTTCATTGACCGTTGCCATTTGTTCATTCTCCCCTATATTATATTGTTTATAAATTGCAGAAAGAGTGGGGCATGGCGCTTGGAATAGAATACTCGTCACGCGGATGCGCAACCAATGACCAGGGCAACGAAACCGTGTGTTCCGAGAACTCGTGTAAGGCACAAAATGCATCTGGATTCAGATTTGAAGACTGCAAGTTTTGTTGCGATGGCGAATTGTGCAATGGTGCTGGCAGTGCTGGTGGCGGCGGCGGAGACACTGGTGGTGCCGCTGGAGGTAAATCAAAACATTATATCAAATTATAACAAATGTTCCTCTCATAACCTTTTTGTCCTCTTTACATGGAACCCTTTAAGAATAGAATCCGCAAAAATGGTTCTTGATAATTTAGGGGAAAATTGTTCTTTATAATCTGTATGAACCAAATATGGTTCTCCATAACATTATAAGAACTCTTTTTGGTTCGATAAAGAGCCATTAGAGGTTCCATATAGAGGACAGTTTTAGAACCTCTTTAGAACCATTATTTCTGAAAGTGAACGTGTGATGAATTTTCTAGAATCATGATCAAAATCCATTTTAACATTGACACCAATGGGGATTCATTATTTTACCGTCATTCGTGTCTACCATCGTCTGTTTAACAAAAGCAAGAAGAAAAAATATATTTATTTTAAGAAGCCAAATAGGAAAACAATCCATACAATATATAGACCTAATTTGGTTCCACCGTTACATTATGTAGGCCTGCTCTACATATTTTAATGTTTACTATTATATTAATGGCTTCTTTTCTTGTCCATTGTACAGATGGCAACCAGTGTTACTTTTGTGATGACGTCGGGTATGGATGCGACGATGACAATTTCGATAAAGCTAATGCACCAATGGTCACATGTACAGGATCATGTACGGTAAGAATCGGTCATGCTCTACTCGCCTGGGGGAGGGGAGGGGAGGGGAGGGGAGGGGAGGGGAGGGGAGGGGAGGGGAGGGGAGGGGAGGGGAGGGGAGGGGAGGGGAGGGGAGGGGAGGGGAGGGGAGGGGAGGGGAGGGGAGGGGAGGGGAGGGGAGGGGAGGGGAGGGGAGGGGAGGGGAGGGGAGGGGAGGGGAGGGGAGGGGAGGGGAGGGGAGGGGGCTGTATGAAATGGATAAGGAGGTCAGAGATGCTATTTTCCCCCTCCGTAGTTGACATTTGAATAGGCGCACGGAAATACATGTATATTTAGCTCTACTCGATCGCCTGTGGTGTGGAGGGAGGGGAGGGAGGTCTGTATGAAATGGATACGGAGGTCCGAGACGCTATTTTTCTCCTCCGTACGCGTAGTTGACATTTGAATAGGCGTACGGAAATACATGTACATGTATATTTAGCTCTATATGTACTCGATCGCCTGTGGTGTGGAGGGAGGGGTGGGGAGCGGGGCTGTATGAAACGGATACGTAGGTCAGAGACGCTATTTTCCCTCCGTAGCTGACATTTTTTGATTAGGCGTACAGAATTTGTTTGTATTTCTGGAAATACAAAGCCTATAGCTAGCTTTATTCTTTGGTTTGACTTCGCTTCTACCACCGATGTATCATTTTCACATATATCCTATCCCTGGTGTCATCACTCACTTTCCACGCGGCTATTAGTTTTACCATACAAAACAGATTTTTCAGAAACCTTTCTCAATTTTCAAAGTCTATCGCAATGATTACTGAACCAATACTATGCGTGTTTGTACTTAATGCAATGTATATCTCATGGTGATTCTAAATATGGTAATGAAATTCACAAATGCTGACATTTTTTAAAACATTTTTTGATATTTTGGAATGTCGTCTGCAGCTGCCTGCCGCATGGAAAATGTTTGTGAGGGATACCATACCCTCCCGAACCCCTCCAAAAATGGGAGAGGTCTTTTTGTTTGTAACAAATTTAACAATTTTTTTTCTCAAAAAGTAGGGGTCTTTGGGCAGATTTACAATGTATTGGGATTATTGGTCATTAGACGAGAAAGACGCTTAAAGGGAAGGTGGTCTTACAAGCCTGACATAGACGACGTACGGACGTATCCGAAATACCCTATACAATAAACACACCACATTCCTGACAACCAAATCCGGGAACCACACCCCAAACCTTGGAAGTAAGCTTCCATACGCCCACACCCAAACATCCTGAACACATACACGCGTCCACGTAGTATAAACATCACATCAAACATACACTAACGTGTCCCGTCGCTATAGGAATGTTCTTCAAGCGTCATCATGGAATTACAGAATATGAACGAACTGCATGGTGTTCTTTATATTACTTTTCAAGTGATTTAGTTTTTGTAACAGAATGTTATTGACCGTTCCAATTTTTTTTTCATTCTCCCCTATATTATGTTGTTTATAAACTGCAGAAAGAGTGGGGCATGGTGCTCGGAATAGAATCCTCGTCACGCGGATGCGCAACCAATGACCAGGGCGTGGAGACCGTGTGTACCGAGAACTCGTGTGATTCATTTGGAGAAGCCTGCAAGTTCTGTTGTGATGGCGAATTATGCAACGGTGCTGGATTGATTGCCATCAACACCGCGGTGATCTTGTCAGCGACAGCGGTTAGCGCCCTCCTAGTTATGATCTTTTAGGTTGAACTTAAGATTTAAGGGCCCCGAGATAAGGACTCTGGACCAGCCCCCTGGGGTCACTCATATTATGGCGACATCATATATACTCTGTTTGGCCATCTCGAGACAGTGACGTAACTGAACAGGCGCAGCTTTTACGCACGCGTGTGTATATTCCGCCTTTCAACGCTCGTGTTTGTACGCCAGCGCCGCGGGTATGCGCGCGCGTTATGTGATGCAATTAGTAGAATACGCGGTTACGTCACTGTCTAGAGATGGCAAAACAGAGTATAGCAACTGGTGGGGTTTGAAATTGATTTTGAAGAGTTCGGCCTATACGGGTGGATGGAAAAGAGACGCGGAAATTTAGTGAACAGTATGACACAGAATGTGATTTTAACGTGTTATATTTTATTCATACACTCTTATGCCTTGTATTGGTTGTGTCGAACCAATCAGAAAGCAACAAATTAAATTACGCGGAGTGTATTGACTATGATAGTGTCTAATGCACTCCGCGTGTGCGCGCGCCGTTTTAATGCATGCCCCACACGCTTTTTTTTAATTCGCTGATTTTCACCGCGGCTGTTAGCAAACTTGTTAACATGTTTTTATTGGTTATTACATCAAAATTATGCTGAAATTGTGAATGTTGATTTGTTTACTGTCATGTATGAATTAATTAGGTCAATACGTATGTTTTGTTTCTCGATGTTAAGTAAAATGTAGTGCGCATATATGTTGATATATTCACAATAGCACTCCTCCTTTGGGTCGTGCCATTATTCACACATCAGCACCAGCTCGATTGCATTGATTTGTCTAATTTCTCTCGAAACAACACAAACGCGTTTTACCTATAATTATTTCAAAACAGATTTCCTGTCGTGCAAATAGTATAGTATACAAACTATATTCGGTCATGAGTGACAATGTTATGACAAATTACTGACGTCAAAAACGTTATCCAACCAAGAGACACTACCAACGTTCCGACGTTGAACAGACGTCAAATCTACAAACGTGACCGCTCGGCTTTTAAGCAATCAAAGAACCGATTATAGTATATTTGTCCACTACGAGACAGTGACGAAACTGCGTATTTTACCTCGCCAGGAGCAGGCGTATACACACGAGCGTTGAAAGATGGAAGTTACATACGCGTGCGTAAAAGCTGCGCCTGTTAAATTACGTCACTGTCCCGAGGAAGCGAAATTGGTATATAATGTTAAACACATGTATTGTATTATTAAGTAAGACAAATGAGGCCTATATTCCTGAAAAATCATGATCATTTTTGACGTTCAGATCTTGTAAAAAAAATTTAAAGAAGTAATTTTGATTGATTGATTGATTGATTGATTGATTGATTGATTGATTGATTGATTGATTGATTGATTGATTGATTGATTGATTGATTGATTGATTGATTGATTGATTGATTGATTGATTGATTGATTGATTGATTGATTGATTGATTGATTGATTGATTGATTGATTGATTGATTTATATGACGTCAAATGTAATGGTAATCATGATAATTATTTTCTCTGTAGACTCAAGACGAGAAGTTTGTAATCATTATTATTATTAAATGATAGATGATTTATCTCATACAGTGCCGTTTCTTGTATTCATTTAGTGCGGTTTAGTCCCTATCACATTTAAATATTTATTTGGAAAAAAGGGCATACTTGATATTTACGACGTGGGGCGAGGTTTACATACCGGATGACAATATGTTGCGCGCGGTGCGGTAAGAGTATAATATCCCCTTATATAATACGATTTGTTATCTCGCAGACATTCCTATATAGGACAACCTTGATATTAATACGATGTAAGGCGAGGTTTATATACTGGATGACACCATGTTGCACGCGGTGCAATAATAGTATAATATCCAATTACACAATACGATTTGTGATCGCATAGACATTCCTACTTGTTATTATTTGTTATTATTCCCATTTGGTACAATGTTTCTTCCCCATATCGAATAAAACGTTAGATTCCAAAGCAGGAGCCAACATCCAACTGAAATAAAATATATAACATTACGTAACAGTTTAAAAATGGACCACAACATATCAGTTGATAAACAGCATATGGACGATAAGATGAAGCAATGTAGATGCGATGAGAAGAAAAGCACAATATGATGATTTATAAGCAACTTATAATTATAAAGATGTAAACTGGGTATAAACAGAAGAACAATTTCCTCTAGCCTTAACGTCATTTGAGAGCGGACGAATGATCAATATTAACCAGAATAATAACCGACTTCCTATGTGGATGGTAGCCAAACCCAGAGACGCTAACTTCCAGTCGGTTGCTTTGCTTTCCTTGGATGCATATCACAAAACTTAATTATTTATTTTTGTAACTTTTACAAATCTCCTCCTTGAATAACAATGTCGACCCTTTGTTGAGAGACTTTAAGGATTTCCTTTGCAAGTCACTCAAATTTTTTGTTTTGTTTTGTTCAACTTAAAAAGATGTGGGTGCAGTTGGGCCCTTCTTTCAATTAGGTATTCAATTCTTTACCTGAAATATGTCGATTTTTTGATGAACCCACAACTGCCCCGAATATTATCGATGTGATCGAGGGTTTTATTAATATCATCCCAACGAAATGGCGGAGAGAATGACCACAGATATAGAATCATCAGGAAAAGAATCTATCAAAACACGTTGTATATAACTAACTCCTCCTGCAATAATAATGTCGATTTTTGTTGTTGTTGAAACCGCAACTGCCCCGCATATTATCGATTTGACCGACGCGACGGTTGTATTGATAAACATCTCACAATAGCTTCTTTGATTTACAGCTGTGGTTTGATCGTTTCCATAGGTGCAATTCGTACTTAGTGACGCATCAAATAAATTGACGAATTACTTGTCTCACTTTACTTCAGCTATATACTACACTTTTCTTTTTTTGCATATAAGATACTATAAAAAACCAGAATAGTATAGTATAGTATTGATTCCCATTTTATTCATCGACTAAGTAAGACATAGCATGTGTCGTTGACCATACAGATTTTAATCTTTAAAAGTCGTCTTAATCTTCCCGGACATGAGGGCCTGGATTTCAGTGATCTCGTGAACACGGACAGCACGATGTGAAGTAAGCATGGTAAGTAGTTTTATGTAATTTCTTGACAGTTGAATATCAAAGTAAAATAGAGTTGTGGCTACGTCTGCTGCGTAAAAATAAAAGTCAAATGTTCTACACAATGAAGTTTGAAGCATGTCGTGAAGTTTGTCATTAAACTGTTGAGTCGGACTGAAGTCGGACAGTAGTACAATATTTGATCAACATAATAAGTTTCGTAATGATGAAGATAAATAGTCTTCAGTGTTCGGGCCATATAGAATAGAAAGGTTCTTGTGTTTCTATCCGATCCGAGCATACAAGACTGCGCGGCGTGAAAATCCATGAAGAAGTGATGATGTAGCAATTCCAAGTTAACAGCGTAAAAACGTTAGGAAAACCCAAATCGGGGTATCGAACCTATGTAGCCCTCGTGGACATGCGGCACCTACCTGATCGCGCCACAGGGACAACTCAACCCGGGGATCGAACCTACCTGATCGCGCCATTGGGTCAGCTCCAAAATGTTATGTTTTTCTGGAAAAAAGTGTACTGTAGGTCCCCAATTCTGGACAGTACTAGTATACTGGAACACCCAGTGGCGTTCGATATTCGGCCGATATTGGCACGTATAAAATGTACCAGTATCGGGCGATACTGGAACACAATTATGTACCAGTATCATTCAATACTGGGACACATTACTACTGGTAGCATGTGTACCAGTATCGATCGATACTGGAACATAAAAACGATCCAGTATCAGTCGATACTGGAACACAGTTTGGTGTTCCAGAATCGACCGATACTGGATCAGTCAAATCGTACCAGTATCGAGCGATACTGGCAAAATGTGTGTTCTAGTATTGACCGATACTGGTATACCTGTATCTGGGACCTAAAGTACACTTTTCCCGTTTTTCATCCTCATTTGATAGCCAGCCTGATATCGTCACGAGATCTTGGGAAGCGCGCGTTATCAGCATTTAGTACTGTTGTGTTTTGTAGTGATGAGGAAGGTTATAGGGTTGTAACGTTAACTGAAACAAACACTGTCGTGTGTATATAGTATTTGTGAGCTTGTTAGATTTGGCTACACACATAATTGCAGTGGACATGATGGAAGTGGTCGTGTAGAGGGTAAAAAGTCATTTGGGGTCGGTGACGATTTGGCAGGGACGTCTCCCTCAAATACAGGTGAAGGTTTTTAACGTCATACCGGACCCTTTTAGTAACAAAATTGTCATTTTTTGATTTGTAAATAAATAATATTGTTTAAGTGCAATATTGAACAATAAATATGTATTTGATTAATATTGTTGTCATTTAAATATTTTCAAAATTTAGGATAATAATGCAATCAGTTGTAACACCAAAAGGACATACCTTATCGCTCCCAGAGATCTTGCCACTGTGCTTTTTTGTGGCCGCCATCGTCTGATTATGACATCATAGGGAAATGTTGATACTGTGTTTGGTTTCAATGGAAAGAGGAGAACCATCCAACGGTAAAAAATACTGACACGGAGCGTGTAATAAACGAATTGTAAGGGGAGGTACACCAACCCCCTTTCGTTAATACTATTACAACAAGTAAGTTGTACATCAGTCTAGTTTTAAGACGCAGTCTGACTTATGCGACTTCAATACGTCAGTTAGGCTAAAAACAATTGTCCTGAGCCCTTTCACACAAAAACATAGCATGGCTGGTTAGGGTTAAAGCACGAAATTTTCATTGCTTTTTGACCCTAACCTTCCTAGACAATACGATTAACTACGGCAAAAAAGCAATGTCCACGCGCATGCTACAGCATTCGATTCGATGACATCGACCAAGCTGATATGTGTGTACGAAATAGCTGCCTGGGTGAGCGTTGGCAGATTAGCCGAGTGGTTAGGGACGCGTTGGCCTGACATGTTCTGTTTTTCACTAGGTAATTGTAGGATCTTGGATTTGCATCTCCTTGGTGTTTTAAGGCCATACGTGAATCATGGAAATAGCAGATACATAAGGAATAACCACGATCCATGACTAAAGCTCCGATCATATTGCCGGGCTTTAACATTGATTGTTATAAAATCCTATTAGAGAGCACTATCCTAGCTTAGCGTAATGCGATAATGCCACTTTTGTATAGCCATGGAATTAGTAGCGTGTCCGTTGGCTGGAGTTTTGAACAGATGTATCAATAACGTGGTTGAATCTGAATACATTAGAATGTTATAGCGATAGTATCATGATGTGTTTGTGCCTGCTTATATCGGTTCAATAAGAAAACCATATCGAATAATATGCGCTACTTGAATAATATGCGCCACTTAATAGTTGTGGCAAAGTATTTTTTGCTTATAAAATTTGCTTGTCTTTGATGCATTATAATGAGGAAGGGCCTGTCATATGGAAAATTTGATTGTGTGTTTTGTTATTTTAATTTAGCTATGATTTGCGATCAATTTAATTACCCGCATGTACTCAGAATTTATTATTAACAAATGAAATGTTATCATATTTAATTCATCAAAACAGGTCAACATTATCGGTAATGTGTTATTCAAGGAGCTATACTTGTTATCATATGTTTATATTACATTTAACAAATATATATTTCCTATTGCAATGTGTCGGCGCGTCTCGGGAATTCGTGAACCTTTATTTCACATAGAAATGTATAAGGCCATGTGTTTTGAACTGACCACCCAAAAGGGGGGCGGCGTTGCATTTTTGGTGACTAATCATCCATCTCTCTCTATTAACTCAACAACTAAATGTGGTAGAGCTAAGTTTTTGATGTCATTTGAAAGCCAATTTATCTAGCTACATTGTATGAATAAATCAGGTATTTTTATAATTATCTGGCTGAGATATGATTGATTATGTTTCGAAAGTCAGGTGTGGCGGCGGTGGCGGTGCCGGTGGCGCTGTGTACAATCTCTATGGGGAATATATAAAATGTTCCCAATTCTACGTTCAATTTATAATAACTCCTCATCTCTGTATGGTACAAACATGATTTTGCTCTCATTTTATAGATTGTTTTATATTCTATACGTGTTTGTCTAAACAAACGTGTCAACTATAACATAACAATTATAATCACGAATCGATTCCATTGTCCTTGGCTTTCTCCCGATTCGCTACACAGTGAACTTGCCCTAATTCATAGGTTTTACATACATGACTATAACAACAAAAAGTATTCAACTGATGATAGCAAACTTATACATTTTTGGAAAGCTCTCGAATAGGGGAATTCAAAAATGCCATTTAAATCAGGATAGGGTGAATAGCCCTAAAAATATATGTGTAAAATCTAATAAATATGAAATGTAAACGTTTGTGCTCATTCACTTCCCGATATAGTATATTTTAACAAGTTACCCTTGAAAACCATTATGTTCTGATGGGTAAATTGCATGAGGAACTAATTTACACACTAAAATGATGATTGGGATAGGAATTTAAAAAATATTGAGCTTTAATCAAAATATGAAAAAGATAGATATTCTTTTAACATGCTTAATCACAACATGTAGGTCTTATGCAAATTCCGATAGCATATTTGGATTCCTTGTGAGATTACCGTTCAGAAAATATATACTTTTATGGGATAAAACAAGTAATTATTGCGATATGCTAATTCGAATCTCAGATGGTGTAAAATGTAAAAATCTGGACATGCAACGGGAAGGGTGGCGAGTTCAAAACACATGGCCATAAAGCAATATTTGTATGCACAACTTTCGAATTGCTAACAGTCGGCACGGCATTATGATTCCAATGTCCAATCCTATAATCGGATTATGTTATCTCGTTGTTATTCCGTTTTCTCTCTACTAAACGTGTGAAACAATTAATAAACTGCGCCAATAAAGTATCTAAACACTTACAAGTGGTCAGATTTATCGGAACCTGAAATAGTATGCAAAAAAAAAAAATAATTCGATTCACAGTTATCTTCTGCGCATTTTGACACCTCTTTTGTTGCGCTACGATGTTGTTTGGCGGATTTATGGGCACTTGAGTGGCTTAAGGGCGAATTCAAAAGTTGCGAAAGCCCCTATTCAAGCAACGAATAAGATCAGCATTTTTTGCCCGCCTTTTTTAAATGATTTGTATGTCGCGTGTTGGATAAATCGATTGCGATGACCATCAGCATTAATTGTCAATATCAAAACAAAAGGGTCAGAGATGGGAGACATAAATCAATAATTAATCAATCATTAATTGTCATGGTTAAGTAAACAGAACAAATTGGTGTCTTGGCAATGTCGTGCTAGACGTCCCGTAACTTATGTGCGCATGCTCAAACCAATTAAAATGCTTAGTAGTTGTCCACGGTTTATTCCGTACGGGACGTCTAGCAAGATATAGCCGGTGTCTTTTGTCACTGTGAAATTATTCCTGCTATAAATATATGGAACAGTAACAATATACCGTTTGTCTCCCTCCCGGCGAGTTTGTCTGGAAGTTCAGCCAGCAGGGATAAAAGCCCTGTCATCACTAAAAAGGTGGCTACATTATGTTCTCACTCCCTTAACACTTTTGGACTGGTGATTTGACATTTCGCCGGTAATAAATCTTCTAAGGATGTGTCTATTTCCCACAATGTGGTCCAAGTAAATGACTGCAAAGGACATAATTATGCTCCAAGGGCATACACTAACCTTCACAACCCTAAAAATGGACCACATAGTCAGCGGTTGACAAAATCTTAGATGATTTATTACCGGCAAAATGTCAAAATCACTGGTCCATAAGTGTTAAGGGATGGGAACATAATGAGTTTGGGCGGAATACTTACCCACGAAGTCGATATTTTGGTGGTATCGGCTGTCTTCAAGGGCAATGCATTTAGATATCAGTTTTAAAAGTGACATTTATTTTTGACCGACCGTCGGAAGAAGAAAAAATCAAGTCACGTGTAATTTTATGACATTGATTGACTCCATACCTTGTCCATAACCTCTATCCACGGAATCTTAATGGTAAACCTGTGATGCATTCAAAATATATGTGTTATCATCCCGGGGGGGCCAGTCAAACATAATGGTGTACACATGCGTGACCAAATTTTTTCCAGACACCCCCTAAACAAGTTTTACCCTGCAAGCAAAATTACCCCCTAAACAAGTTTTTAGCGCGCTTTCCTTGCAAATTTTGACCCCTAAACAAGTTCTTGCCAGAATATGACCCCTAAACAAGAACGGGGATAACATTCTTCTGGGAACGGGGAACAAAACAAGTTACCCTAAACACGTTCGACCTGTATTTTAAGCCACCCTTTTTTCTTGAAAATCAGCGTTTTTGATACCCTTAGCGCGTCACGCGCGTGACGCGTCCTACACTGAAAAAGCACCCCTTTTTACGCGTTCGACCTGTATTTTAAGCCACCCTTTTTCTTGAAAATCAGCGTTTTTGATACCCTTAACGCGTCACGCGCGTGACGCGTCCAACACTGAAAAAACACCCCTTTTTACGCGTTTTTTTGGTCACGCATGTGTACACCATTATGTTTGACTGCCCCCCCCCCCCCCCCCCGGGGTTATCATATCCATCATGCTTACTTGACACATCTTTCATTACCATATCACATGCATACAAACTGAAACACCAATTTTTGTGACTTCAATTTCAAAATAAATGTTAACAAATCGAATAATTTATAAAAATATTTATAAATCTTTCTATTATGTTATATCATTAGATCAGCAACACTTCTATCGACGTATTTAGTTAACAAAATGTGAATAAAATACTGAAAATGTTGTTGCTTTGGAAATAAATTGTGTTTTTACACAGAAAAAGATCCTCAAAAGTCATACTTTTGATCAGAATAAATGAAATACTTAAGTAATCATTGTAATAGGATAGGGTTCAGAATTTAACGTGCTTGCTTTTGTGTAACCTTTCATCAAGGCTTTGTGGCGGTAAAACAGTGTGAACGACCTCTATTGGAATAGTATAATACAAAGCATTTCCGCAATTATTCTCTGTGTTATCTTTTGTATTGTTTTACGGAAGATTTTCACTCGTTCGGCCTACCGTCGACGGGTCGACATACGCCTCGAGCTCGACAAGTAATTTTGCGAGGTGTCTTGACAAAGACTAGCTTTTGTGTTGACAGGACAGGGCCAGAACAAAACAACAGGCAAAGTCTGACCGACTGAGACAGCATCTTTTAACAGCAAACAATTTTGTTTGGCCTTAAGAAAGCAGCCAGTAGGAGGTCACGCTGCATGTCATATTTTGTTATACGCAAGAAAACAATGGAGTCTTAGTGACTGCAATATTTGCTAGAAATAGCTTCGGAAAATGGTCTATTTGGGCATCTCAAAAACTAAGAAACGTGTTAAAAATCATGTAGAATTTTAGAGGAGGGTCAATAACATCTGCAGAATGGTAAAATGTATAGTTTTAACACGTTTGGTGACCAAATTTATGTCGTACAATGTCGGAAAATTCACGTTTTGAAAATCCGTGGTCTTCAAAATTACAGGAATCCTAACTCATTCTAAACCTCACCAAATCATGAAATGAACCCTCGTCTACAAAAAAAAGTCCGTGTACGTATTGCTCTATCTACTTGGAGATAGCGAAGACCACGGAAACCTCATAGCTTTATATATACCACGGAATGAAATCTGCCATAGACATTACATGGCGAAAATCGTACAGATTTGCACTGCAGACCTCTGTGTAGGGAGTGTTGACAATAGCGTGACAATAGCAAGGTCGTTTGACTATTGTGTTTGTGACGACTGACCCCGTTTAACAATCTTCATAGCTTTCATATAGGGCTTGGGTGACCTAACTATTGACTGAAAGGCAACATATTTTAGCATAATCTCGCTTTCTTTTATTCTACAGATTAAGTCACCATTAGAAGATAGTGCCATTGTTTGATATCGTCAACGTGTGTGCAACAAATATCAAGGGTAGTCAAAGTAGCTGGACCCAGCAAGTACAGAACAAAAACTTGTCTAGTAAACGAAGTCGCATTTCCCAACCACCAAATTAACAACGAAGCTATCTCATCTCACAGACGTCACAGTCTCTTCAAACACCAGATGTTGAATGGTATTTGTGTCTTTAATGAGAGGCCACACCTTATAAGTCTTACTTGTTCTTTACCGCCAGACATTCATCCATTCATGACCTTTCTACTTTTTATGCCACAATACCATTAGAAATGGTGTTAAAGGGGTCTGACCCAATTTTATTTTCACACACTATTCTCTATTCTGTGAGGGTGTATCAGAATAGTGTTTCAACGTAAGTTGAATATTGATTTAGATTGCCCCAGTGGTTCTAATGATAAGACTAACCGATAACTATAATAATATGTTCATTGAACGATAAACGTATCAGGTTACATACTTAAGTTTTAAAAGTTATAAACAATCGCCTATTTCGTATCTGCACATAGGCTAGGGGAAACTTGTTCGTTCAATAATCAATCTGACTATAATAGTTGAAGTCTACTATTGTATTGACATTGGTGTTCTTCATAAGGCTGTGGTTATAATGACTTATACAAGATAAGTTGCGAGGGAGTGAAGCTTTATTTAACTAACATTATTTTTGTAATTCACTTATTCTATGTTATAGAACTCAATACGTATGCGTTACATTTTGTTAGGCATTTATAAAATAGAACGACTTTGGTTTTCACCCAGTCAAGGAATATCGAGAACCTTATCACAAATTCTACACACAAATGTGCATTATGGCTTTAAAATCCAGTTATTGTTGGTATCTCTGTCTTTTGACATTGCTCACTGTGTTTCCCTACTGTATCATAGCGTCTAAGCATAGCTTTAGCCTTAACACATCTAGTATAAATGCTACAATAGATTCAAATACAATTGTTGCACATATTGGGGATAATTACCACGACCCGGTGAGCCTAAATATATCGTCGACACCAGGATCTGTCATCGCGTTGTCGCTTTTAGATACAAATTATAATCATGACAACACATATATGTTTTCGTATCTGTTTATCGAACCGTCATCGGAAGCGGAAGCGGCATCACGATGTTCAAAGACAATATTGTCAATATCGCCTGACACCGAATGGTGTAATGTATATCTAACAATGGACAATGTCCGTCTGGTTTCACAGAATAATCCACATGTGTACATGCACATTAGTGGAGTAAAAAACAACGTGTCCAATGAAACATGTAACGCCCTATCTCCTGATGGTATCATGATGGATGAAATTAACGTTCCACTGTGTAATGTCACAGAATATGACAAGGTAGAAACAATGTTTTACCAGTGGGGTAGTCAGTGGACATTTGATGTATCTTGTCCTGCAAATTGCATTTGCTTGCTTGACTACAATAAGTGGGTATCTAAATGTGATGAGGAAAATACTACGGTAAGTCTGTTATTTTATAGCCGGGCGCCCTACATTTTCATTGACGTACTGTCATTTGCAAACAAAGGTGTCAATAGCATCTTACCAAGTGCTTTCAAGCACGATTTTCCTACGCTAGATAGACTTAACCTAAATGATAACCGACTGACTACCCTCCCACTAAATGTCTTCTTTAGTCTGCAGAATTTGAAACATCTGCAACTTGCAAGGAACGAGTTCATTTCACTGCCTTCAGGTGTCTTCACAGGTTTGGGTAGTTTGATATCTGTGGATCTGCGTGAAAATAAACTGGTGTCGCTCGAAACCAAATTGTTTCATGATATTCTTCTGTTGGAAATTGCACATATAGCTATCAACCACTTATTATCAATCCATGAATGTTTTTTTAATGGTCTAGCTCAACTGCGTTTCCTTAACATTAAAAAGAATTCATTGAAATCATTGGCAGTTGGTACTTTCACCGGATTGTATAAGCTCATTGAACTCTATATTGAGGATAATAATTTAGAGAGTTTACCAGTTGGAATCTTTAACGATTTAATATCAGTTGAACGGATCGCACTTCATGGAAATAGTTTAGCTGTATTAAGCACTAACCCGTTCTCTAATATGGCGGCTGTGAAGCTTTTAAGTCTTGAGAATAATCTACTAGTGACGATACCCGAGGGCATATTTGATGAAATGCCAGTATTAGTTCGGTTGCACTTGAACAATAATAATTTGATTGATTTACCTCAAAAAACCTTCAAGAAACTAAATCAGTTACGTACATTATTTTTGAACAACAACAACATATCTGCCATAGGTGAAAACATCTTCGCTTCACTTGGTACACTTGGTGTACTCTATTTACAAAATAATCCCTTATTTAAACTACCTAAGACTGTTTTTGTGAACTTGACATCTTTGGTATTTCTAGATTTGAGCAACACTGACCTCCGTGACATACCTAATTTGGATATATCGGTTGATTTAAATATCTTAAATGTTTCTAACAGTTATGTTTCACGTTTTCCATTGATTGATTCAAATCCTAATCTTGGTATTCTGGATGCGAGTAGAAACCAATTACAAACACTAGAATCAAATGCATTTAAACATCTGAATGATTTGGAACTACTTTATATCAACCACAACGAAATCGCTGAACTACATCTTGGAGTATTTAAAAACTTGAAATATTTGAATATTCTTTACCTAGATAACAATCTGATTCGGGTATTAAAATCGATTGTTTATGATCGTAATAATGTTGACAATAATAACAATGAATCAATCATTCTACCCATGCTAAACATTCTGACATTATCAAGCAACTTAATAACATATTTATCTTCAGATGTATTTTACGGAATGAGTGAACTGAAAAAACTTGATCTCCAGAGTAATAATTTACAAAGTTTGCTAGGAGGTGTTTTTGATGGTTTCACTGAGCTGCGAGTTCTTAATATTTCACACAATTTGATACAATCTCTCGAAAACCATGTGTTTGGAGATACCAATATTACAACTGTCGACTTGAGATCAAATCACCTGTCCCTTGTGACACAATTTTCTTTTATTGGATTGAAAGGCACGTTGCTACTGCTCGATGATAGCGCTACTTGTTGTTTTGTAGACGTTGTAACGTCTTGCATTTTTGCCAATCCTCGTCCTGTTTATCTCACTTGTAAGAGAATGCTTGACGAACTCTCACTTCGAGTTTCTATGTGGGCATTAGGCATGTTTGCTGTAGCTTGCAATGGACTAGTCTTTTATCTACGTTTCACAGATAGACATTTGACAGTACAAAAGCTTATAATATCACATCTCTCCCTTTCTGATTTTCTAATGGGGATTAGTATGATTTCTATCGCCACCGGTGACGCTTTCTATTCCGATTTTTTTCCATCTTACTCTGAAACTTGGCGAAATGGTATTTTCTGTAAAATAGCAGGTTCACTCTCAATTCTGTCTAGTGAAGTGTCCGTTTTTATGATAACCCTAATCACATTTGATAGATTTCAAGGAGCCAAGTATCCATTCAGCGAATATCGTTTGCGAAAGAAATCGGCTAGAATTTGCATTGGTCTGATATGGCTGGTCGGAACAGTACTAACTGTGGTACCCTTTGTACTATCGGTATCGTTGCCAGATGCTTTTGAAGTGTCCGAAGTTTGTATTGGTATTCCTATAGTTAGACGGCCAACAGGTTCAACGAATACAAGCCAAGCGGAAATCAATACCTTGAATCTTCATCTTAAATTTTTGTCCTCCTACTTCGGAAGTGATCCTAGTTCAGCTAGGACCATGAAGCTGGTCGTTAGTTTTCAAGAGGATTTGCTGTCATATGATTATTCGATATCTGTCATAAGTGGCTCTAAATTAGCAACCTATTTCTCCATTATTATTTTCATCGGTGTGAATCTGCTATGTTTTCTGTTAGTTGCTATATTGTATGTTCAGATATTCTTTACTGCCAAGCAGTCAGCGTTAAGTTCTGGACGAACTCAGGGCCATATTGAAGAAATACGTATGGCAAGTAAAATGTCGGTTATCGTGTTTACTGACTTCCTGACTTGGGTCCCTCTGGTGATTGTATGCATCCTGGTACAGTCTAAGATCATTACCGTAAGCCCCGTGGTGTATGCATGGACTGTTGCGTTCATACTACCGATTAATTCCGCTATTAATCCATTTTTGTACACATTATTGCAAGTTCTATTTGATTATCTTGAAGTGAGAAGAAAGAAATAACAGCAAAAAGCTAAAAGGGGATTCATTTAGTTACCAAACCAAATCTATATTAATTACAAATTAATATTAACAATTTATAAGCGCCTATAAGCATGATTCTAGCAGAATCTATGACAAGCGAAACTCAAATGAATACACGCGAGGATCAAACAAATGATATCAGCCGAGTAAGTGAAATGAATAAATAATATAATAGACTCGGAAAAGCTGACGTGAATTAAATTAAAAAGACCTTAAAAATACACAGTCACGAAACCCGGTCCCTCTCGCATTCGCGGCGATCGGATAATCCACTAGACCACAGGGACTGTGTTTATATAAATACCAGACGAATGAGCACTTATGTATTCAAAGCCTTTGTTGATAGCCTATGGCAGGCGAAATACATGTGTAAATATTAACAATATATGAGGGCCTATAAGCATGATTCTAGCAGAATCTATGACGAGCGAAAACGCGAAAATTGATAACAAAATCATTGAACCGATAAAATGTAGTATCTGTAACATTTATTGTAATATTAGGTTATTTATCTATGTTAATGAGAAATGTGTATGAATAATGTATCCTAAACATTACATTGTATTTGTATTTCTGATCCAACAAAGAGCTTTATTAAGGAATTGTGTAAAATGCGTCACAAGAAAGAACTAAGTAAATTTATTTAAAAACGTTAATGTTGTAAGTGGGGAGTATTCATAATGAAGGAAAGGTGGCTTTACCCGTATTTGAACAGTCCGGACAATCGACCGTATCTGACATTTGGGTATCGCCCACCCCCCCCCCCCCCCCCCCCCAATATGAAAAATGGTTACGCCATTGTAAACTCATGTTCAAATTAAACGTGAGTTTTCTTTTAAACGCCTTGTTCAACAAACATGACAAAAGCCGATTTTAAACTCCGCAATTCTCGTCCCAGAGTGGTCGTGCTTTAACTTTATGCGGGCATTCATTTCATTGTGGCCCAAATGGTTTACAACAGATATCGATCGAATTCCTCAAAGTGTATTTTTATGGCTACATGATCTGCACGTCAGCTTGCATCAGTCACGGTTGATTAATCATTCATGGCGTACAATTGGAGAACGAAGTTAGATAAACGCGCGTTAAACAAGCCCATACCTTTTTACACTTTTCAGTGTATGTTATCGAGAATTGCGTGTGGCTAAAATCGATGTGTGTAAAGTCATCGTTAAACGCGTGTTAAGCTTAAAACTGCGTTTAAAACGTACGGGAATTCGGTCCTTTATCTTTAGTAGCGAGATACACTCGCTCCGCTCGGGTCCCGCTAGATGAGCAAATGAGATGAGTTGTAAATTGAGGTCATTAGTTGTCAATTGCTGTACAACTTGAGTTCATGAATAACTCCTGTGGAATATAATTATAAAACGCGGTGCCCGATAGGCGGTGCGCGAAACGCGACGCCTGATAGGCGGTACGCACACTTCCTTGTCGACAAAAAAGCGCCAAAAATGGGCACAAATCTGCGGGCTCTGTATTTTGTAAGCAATCCCATGGATGATTTTCAAATACCGTTAAACTTCATCTATAAGCCCCCATTGACTAATAGTTAATAAGCTGAAAATAGATAAAAAGGTATGAGCGCCCTCTTTTGACCTACAGAAATTAGCACGAATGTGTTAAGTGTATTCGATATTCAATACTATAATGTTGTATTACTATCTAAATAATTTCATGGACAGACGAATTGCTCAATCGGTAAAGCGTCAACTTCAGTATCACGAGGTTGGTGGTTCGATTCTCAAATACACCCTTTGCAATTTCTTTTGAAATCCTAGTGATATAGAAATAATGTAAACTTGAATGTACAATTATTACTCAATTATACAAGTTTTATTTTTATTTTTTAAAAAACAAGCGCATAATTAATTTGATTGTAAAAAGTAATGATCTTAATAGTCTAACCTTTTTATAAGCTAAAACACATTTATACTACAAATTAACTACAGCAAAATGTATTCATTGGCTTATTTTAAATGTTTCACACAGTAATCTTAAACGTTTCCTTCATCATGATTTAAGGGAGAATTATGATGATGCATATTAGGTTGGTAGATGCATGCATGTCTTTACAGAAATACTAAGTCGTTGAGATTGATTTAAATGTTTGTACTATTTAAAAACGATTGTGATAACATTAAAATTAAAATAAAAAATAGTAGTAGAGAGAAAAAAGAGGGAAAACCCACATTAAAGACAAAGATAGATTCACTATTTATTCATGGTAAAAACAAAGTTAAGAATTTGATATACACCGTAAATATTTATAAACTTTGCAAAAGAAGAAGCCTTGAAGTGAGATTCGAACCAGGTATTGTCATCTGGAACCTGTGATCACAATTGTCCTAGCCCAAACGTCGGCTTTACCAATTGATCTAAACAGGACTGCTATGTCAGATACTGTTTTATAACTACATGTATGATTGATGGGTCGGTATAAATGGACGGCCCTCTATCTTATTGGAAATAAATTGATTTAATAATAGCCATTCAATTATAATCCTGTGAGACCAGGATTATAGTGGTTTGCATAGTTACTCATTTTGTTGCTTAACTTGATCTACCAACCTAATATGCATCATCATAATTCTCCCTTAAATCATGATGAAGGAAACGTTTAAGATTACTGTGTGAAACATTTAAAATAAGCCAATGAATACATTTTGCTGTAGTTAATTTGTAGTATAAATGTGTTTTAGCTTATAAAAAGGTTAGACTATTAAGATCATTACTTTTAACAATCAAATTAATTATGCGCTTGTTTTTTAAAAAATAAAAATAAAGCTTGTATAATTGAGTAATAGTTGTACATTCAAGTTTACATTATTTCTATATCACTAGGATTTCAAAAGAAATTGCAAAGGGTGTATTTGAGAATCGAACCACCAACCCCGTGATACTGAAGTTGACGCTTTACCAATTGAGCAATTCGTCTGTCCATGAAATTATTTAGATAGTAATACAACATTATAGTATTGAATATCGAATACACTTAACACATTCGTGCTAATTTCTGTAGATCAAAAGAGGGCGCTCATACCTTTTTATCTATTTTCAGCTTATTAACTATTAGTCAATGGGGGCTTATAGATGAAGTTTAACGGTATAAACATAAATAAAACCCAATCATAATGCATTCTTTACTCGTACGCTGCGTTGCCGACAGAAAACAGGTCAAAAATGATATTTGATATATTTTGTTTTATAACTTGATTTGTTTCTTCTTCCCCCCCCCTTCCCCCCCCCCCCTCTTTGAGCCTTTACCTTAAAAATGGAAGAGAGATTTACACTTACGGTAGCCTGAATTAAACAATCAACTCATAAGATATGCGGCCGAATACACCAAAGAATAGCGCTACCTCGCTAGTAACTGAGGTGTAACCCAACATTTTGAGAGCACCAAAACGGGTAAGCTACTAGGCTAGTAACTTGCGAGTAAATTTACCCGGACCGATAGCCGATTCAACGTGATTCTTTTATTTACACTCACCTATGACCTAGCGAGTGACGACACATTTTTAATATTACGAAGGACCATTCACGTCAGAGATTGGACGCTAGAAGTGGCATCGTGTTATTAATACACCATTGAACTATTCAATTACAAAAACGGATATTTATCATGAAAATTGTACCTTTTAGTGCAACATTTGTATGTGACACTCGCCCAAAATATGTTTGTAATGACATGATAGTCCTTATTTTTGAAAAAGCGGTAAGCAACTTTCGAAATTGTTGGCCACAAAAATAGCATCATTTTGTCCGGACCTATGACCTAGCGAGAGACGACAGATTTTTAATATTACGAAGGACCATTCACGTCAGAATTTTACAGTAAAGTATAGGTGAACACTATTTGGCATATGCGACAAATAATTTTGTAAGGGGGCGATGCTGATTAATGGGGATATTTACCTCGCTAGTTACTATTCTGGTGTTACTCGCCAGTTATGCTCTCAGAATTACATCGTTAGTAAGTTACGCTACAGTTAGAGCATAACTACTAGGGAGGTAGCTTAACTCCCTATTAAGTTACGCCAGTTTGGTGCACTCGGCCGATGGAGTTTTAAAAACGAAGAAAGAGATAGATCACTCTCAAACAGCATAACTTATAACCCATGGTCCAGTAGTTTTACATGGCTTATACTACCATACTTCATTAACCCATTACCCACCACCTCTCCGCCAACTAAGTAGCTTAACTTTCCCTGACAAATTATTTTTTGAAGAAATTGTGAATTTGCACATGCATGTAAATATCAACTTATAATTTGAATATGAGACTCTGTAAGGTGGTAAAACTATATATATTCTGAATGCTTATGAATGGCCGGACACTTCTGTGAAAATTTCAACAATACCGGACGATCGTGGCGGTTGCCATGGTAACCGTTACCCAGCATGCACTTTTTGTAACATCTTTTTTTACAAATATTTAGTAGTCCTGTATAAAAACTATACTACTTGAGCCCTTCAAAATGCTTTCAAGAGATGGGCATTATAATTCTTAAAATTTTGATACCAAATTTGCTGTAGTGGGTTATTCGGTTATGGCGCAACGACCAGAATCGTGTACGATCAGCACGACAAATATACCGTAAGCCCAAAATCCAAAATGGCCGCCATACAGGGGGCACAAAAATTCAAATACCTTCAATTACACTAAAAGGCATACCAAATTGTTCGGCTGAGCACAAGGATTCCAAAAAGGTATAGTTTGCTATACTTCCGATGTTTGGTTAACGAGTTATAGGGTAAAACGTAAAAAGGTCGTGTTCGCATTAATGCGTCTATCAGCGTGTTTTTACTGAAGAAAAAAAGCAGGCATATGACTGCTAACGGATTAAAATCCCCCAGTAAAAACACACCACCACCGGCATTTGCCCGCTCATACCGGTTTATTTCTCCTGGATTTTAGATGCCTTTTATCCTTCGAAACCAAGGATAATAGCGGTTGAAACCGGTTAGGAAAAGCAGTCTTTCGTCAGTATAAACACGCACGGTTCCTGCTCAGCGCGTTTGCCGGTGGAAAGCGGAAGTGGGCACACGATGCACGATCACCTGACAATTAAATGCAAACAGATGTGTATGACCTTTCGCTGGCATTTATTATAATGAGGTCAGCGGCAGCCGGCAAGTTTGTTTATCGAACTGCAATAAAAACACGTCTCTCACACGAGCAACCGGCTTTTATCCTGCTTTTTATAAGACGGGTAAAAGCCGGTTTGCTTAATAAAAACACGCTGTATATGTCAGGTAAAGAGTTAACCACAACAAAACAGTACTTATAATATCACATCACTATATTTAAACCCTATACGGTATCACTATAACCCCTAGAACTATTCTAAACCATTCCCCGTGTGGCTTATACAATGTAGTTATTTGCCCGCCCGTACGTTAGGGTGTGTCATGGCAGGTAATAGAGGAGGAGGCCAATCGCGACACTACTCAAACGAGATATGTTTGTAGCCGTCTATTCATTACTAGGCTTAGGCGTAATTCACTTCAGCTGTCACTTATTAACGTCGTAAGAATAACCTCCTTGAAGTGGCCTTTGAAGACTATTGTTTAGCCGCGATCGACCTCCATGCTCGAGCGGTTTTGATGTCACTTGTTTATCATGTCTATAGAGGCCTTGCACGGGATTCGGTCGGCTTTACAGAAAGGAATCAACCACGCGTCGTCATTCACAGCATTCATACAATCCATTCAGTCTATTCTTTGAATTGACGCGGGATTTTTGAAAGTGATGTAGACTCGCATGGATACAATGGCATTTTTAGCTTCTTATAGGTTTGGTGAACAAAGTTCAGTAGTCTGCCTCGATTCTGCGGTATGCATCAAAAATGTAGCAATATTTGATTCAATATTACATTTTTCGGTCAACTTCGGTCACGATCATATCATCATAAATCGGTACGATATACGAGTAAGTTTATTTTGAACTATGTCTGAATTACAGGAAATTGCAGGAAATACATGAAAATGACCAAATTGTCGGACTTATTTCCTAATAATTCACAGTTTGGGAATCAAATTTCCTTAAACAGGATGACGTATTCAATAATTCGTAACTTTCCGAATATACCGCCGATTTCGGTAGATGTTTTGCTGAAATGTTCGTTTCCCTGAGATCTCTTTCGGTGGTGTAAAATATTATTACGCATGCTTACGAGGGACCAAACATCCATATCTTAATTAAGAAAATAGATGTTATGCCACTCGTAAGCATGCGTGATAAAAATTAACAAATAAAATCTAGAAACAGTTTTAGTGTGATACGTACACGGGACATCAAAACCACTCGAGTGTGGAGGTTGGTCGCGGCTATAAACATGTCTTGAAAGGCCGTTTCAAGGAGGATTATTCTTACGATATACAATAGGGTGATAATTGATCATGAAAGAAGGGAATAGGATTAGAAATAAATAGCGCTAATCTGCGAGTCAGCTCCTCTATTACCTGCCATGGGTGTGTGCGTATAGATCTGTATTATAATGTATATTGTGTTAAACTTATGAAGCAACTGTTTTTCCACAAATAATTGGATGTGTAGTCTATCACCAAAGGACCCTGTGATATTCGTTTTACAAATGTTTTAGTGCTCTGTATCGTATGAATTGTACTGAAAATATTTTGAAAAATGTGATCTGTATTATATATTGTGTTGAACTTATGAAGCAACTGTAACACAAATCAAAATAAGTTAAAAAGGACTGATAGTAGGGACAAACCATTTGAGACTGTAGGTCAATTAGTAGCCTTTACTTTTAGATCCAATAGAATGCGATTTTAAACTCTCATCAAACATATTGATCAAAAATTAAGACTAGTAAATTGTGTCCATAATATCTGTAACACAAAATAAAATAAGTTTAAAAGGACTGATAGTAGGGACAAACCATTTGAGACTGACACTGTAGGTCAAATAATAGCCTACACTTTTAGATCCAATAGAATGCGATTTAATACACTCATCAAGCATATTGATCAAGAATTAAGACTAGTTATGGTCATAATATCTGTTCTCGCGGTCTTATTTTTAAATCGTTGAAATCTTTGAATTCAGTAAATTCTTCGTTATATACAGTATGTTGTGAATACACTTGTATCATATATCGTTAGTATATATTTGTTAAATACATGTGATTCTGAGAAGCTATTCACAATACTAAGGCATCGTAAAAACCACCCAACACTGTTCAACGGGCAAATTGACGGTCTCGGCTATGGTCAGTAGGGCGTTTTCTGGTTTTTCACATAAAAATAAATGGATGTGTAGTCTATCACCAAAGAACTCTGTTATACTCGTTTTACAAATGTTTTAGTGCTCTGTCGTATGTATTGTACTTTAAATATTATGAGAAAAATGGGATCTGTATTATATACGGTATTGTGTTGAACTTATGAAGCAACTGTAAAAAAAAATTAAAAAGTTCAAAAGGACTGATAATAGGGACAAACCATTTGAGACTCACACTGTATGTCGTGTATAGCCTACACTTTTAGATCCAATAAAATGCGATTTTAAACTCTCATCAAACATATTGATCAAGAATTATGTTGTGTATCAACTTGTATTGTATATCGTGTGTTGTATTTGTTTGTTAAATAAATGTGATTTTGTAAAGCTATTCACTGTAATGCTAAGGCAACGAAAAAAGAACCCAACCTGTTCAACGGGCAAATTGACGTCTCGGCTATAGTCAGTACGTCGGGCGTTTTCTGGTTTTCCACACAAAAATAATTGGATGTGTAGTCTATCACCAAAGGACCCTGTGATATTCGTTTTACAAATGTTTTAGTGCTCTGTATCGTATGAATTGTACTGAATATAATATGAAAAAATGTGATCTGTATTATATATTGTGTTGAACTTATGAAGCAACTGTAACACAAATCAAAATAAGTTAAAAAGGACTGATAGTAGGTACAAACCATTTGAGACTGTAGGTCAATTAGTAGCCTTTACTTTTAGATCCAATAGAATGCGATTTTAAACTCTCATCAAACATATTGATCAAAAATTAAGACTAGTAAATTGTGTCCATAATATCTGTTCTTGCTGACTTATTTTAAAATCGTTGTAATCTTTGAATTCGGTAAATTCTTCGTTATACACAGTGTTGTGAATAAACTTGTATCGTATATCGTGTGTTGTATTTGTTTGTTAAATAAATGTGATTCTGGAAAGCTATTCACAGTAATGCTAAGGCAACGAGAGAAAGAAAAAAACACCTTTTAAACGGGTAAATTGACGTCTCGACTATTGGCCAGTACGTCGGGCGTTTTCTGGTTTTTCACACGAAATTAAATGGATGTGTAGTCTATTACCAAAGAACTCTGTTATACTCGTTTTACAAATGTTTAATAGTTGTTGTTGTTTTTATTATTTCTTTATTCTATGATACACAATATAATAATAATAATGGCAGCTTATAATGCGCCAACATTCAACAAAATTGTTGCTCCAGGCGCATCGACACAACATTGCAAAACAAAATTAGTACAAAAATCTGAATGAAGGAAAACCGTCATCCCTTCAACACAACAACAACAAAAATGGTAGCGTTGACATGGTTGAACTAATGACAATCCCCACTCACAATGTGAACAACGCCACAAATAATAATACACATCAAGAACATAAAATATTCACACAAACATTAATCAAAGAAATCGCTCTCAGATTTCATCATTAAAGTCTTTAACAATGTTTTGAATGAATCCACAGATTCTGCAGTTTTTACAGACTCCGGAAGCTTATTCCATAAGCGAGGTGCAGCACATAAAAAAGAACGTGATCCACAGGATTTTGCAAATCGCGGTTCAGTGAAAAGTATTTTGCTGTTCGAACGCAATTGCCTATCTTGCTTGTATGGAGTTAGAAGATTTGAGATATACAATGGTGACATATTAATAAACATAAATAAGTATTTTGAAGATAATTCTGTCCTTTATTGGAAGCCAATGTAGATCTCTTAGAACTGGTGTGATATGCTCAGTTCGTTTGGTGCGTGTGATAATTCTAGCAGCTATATTTTGTAAGCGACTGAGACGCTTTATCTGGAGATTCGGGAGTCCATAAAGCAGAGAATTTCCCATGTCAAGGCGCGATGTAACAAATGCATGGACGAGTTGCTCAGTAGCATCATTTGTGAGGTATTTCCTGATAAGTCCTATGTTACGAAGATGAAAAGAAGATGATTTGCAAATCGCAGAAATATGATGATTCAGTGTCATGTCCATATCAAAATAAGCGCCTAAATTGCGAACTTTACTTGCTGGAACAATAGAAGAATTCCCAATACGTAAATGGGGTATATTTACTTTGTCACGTAGACATTTAGAACCAAATACAATGAATTCGCTTTTGTCATCGTTCAGTTTCAAAAAGTTGTCAGTCATCCACTCGCGTATTTCAGTAACACATGATTCCAGCTTATTCAGTGCACAATCAGCATCATTTTGAGTAGGCTTGAAAGACACATAGATTTGAGAGTCGTCGGCATAGGAATGATAATCAAGATTGTATTTGCACATAATTTCACCGAGGGAACATGTATACAAAGAGAATAAAACCGGTCCAAGCACACTACCTTGAGGCACACCATATTGAAGATTAGATGGAGCAGAACATTTATCATGAATTTGAACAGATTGGACAAATAAGATGCAAACCATTGAAGCACTGTTCCGTTTAATCCAAGTTGCTGAAGACGCTTGATTAAAAAACAATGATCCACAGTGTCAAAAGCAGCTGATAGATCAAGGAGAACGAGAGCAACAAGTCTACCCCGATCCATCGCTGATAGAATGTCATTTTCCACTTTGAGTAGTGCAGTCTCAATGCTATGGTTGGTACGATAGGCAGACTGGCGATGATCAAGAATGTTGTTAGTCTGAAGATAAGGCAAAATTCTGGAAAGTACAATGCGCTCGAGAAGTTTTGACAGAAATGGTAGATTTGATACCGGGCGGTAGTTTTTCAGAATTTCATGGTCGAGACTAGGTTTCTTTAAAAGTGGGCGAATAAGTGCAGTCTTAAAAGTTGATGGAAAAATTCCAGAGGAGAGAGATTGGTTAATTATCTTAGTAATTACTGGGAGAATAACATGTGAGTAGTCTTTCAGTAAATTTGTAGGCACTGGATCAAGGTTACAGCTTTTGGTTGGTGAACGATTCAATAGTTTTAATACTTCATCTTCCGTAGCACATTCAAACGAAGTGAGTCATTTGCATCAAATGATATATCCGGTAGCACACATGAATGGTCAGTAAAACCGTCGCGAATTATTCGAATCTTGTCACTGAAAAAGGTGCAAAACTTATCAGCAAGATGCTCATTTGAATTACATAGAGGTAGTGGTTGTTCCTTTTTGCGATGAAGTAGTTGGTCAGTAACACGAAAAAGCTGTTTTTGATCCTTAGCACAATCTTTAATGAGTGATGAAAAGTGGTTCTGTTTGCATTGGCGAAGAAGCTTATTCACAAGATTGCGTTGGTTGCGATAAAGTTGAAGATCAATTTCCAGTTTTGATTTACGCCATTTGCGTTCTAATCTGCGACGCTCTCGTTTTGCTTCGGAGATTTCTTCACAATACCAAGGCGAATTAGATCTCACTGTAATAGTGCGAGTTTTTGACGGAGCGCGTACATCAAGGATTGATGAAAGACAGGAATTATAATTATCCACATTTTGTGTAATACTAGAAGATGCATAATTACAAAACAACACAGAATTCTTAATGTCCTCGCAAAACAATGTTGAGTCAATACTCTTTATATTCCTAGTAGTGATGGATTTCCTTGGTGCCCAAGGGCGTTGAAGTGCTAATGAACATGTTATCATTTCATGACCTGATACACCATCATTGACAGAAATATTTGAAGTTAATGGATCATCACTGGAGCGGGTTATAAGTAGATCCAACGTATGTCCATCTATGTGAGTGGGAACAGTTATGTGTTGTTGGAGTCCATTGGCGGCTAATAGGTCCAAAAACCGAATAGCCTCGCGATCAGTAGAAACGTCAACATGTATGTTAAAATCACCAGTTATAATAAGACTATTTGGCTCAAGAATGTAGGAATCAATAAGTTCATTGAATTCAGATAAAAATTGAGAGAAAGTACACCCAGTATTTTGTGAGCGATACAAAACAATCAGTGAGACAGATCTAGTTTTTGATGATAATTCCAGTTCAATATATTTATACAATAACATCTTCACAAACAAGCAGTTAAAAATTAATAATCATATGTACATTGTAACTGGCAGTTTCATGCCCACCAACCACCACAGGTCGGCGGAAATCATCAGACTGGCGCATATTTAATTATAAAATATAGTCAAAAATCAGCATAACAATTATTTACGCTCTTCTTAGGAATTGAGCACTTTTGATACGGGCAGTGCATCATTTTGATAATTATTATTATTCAATAACATCAATATTTACAAAATTATATAATATAGTATGTACAATGTGACAATTGATTAAAAACATTGAGTTATAATATTTAAGACATACATTTAATATCACGACATAATTGATATACATGAATATAGTAATTATAGTGAAATCAGTCTACGAAGACAGAGTTCTTTTTCAAATAGGAATAACAGATTTGGCTGGTTGCCGTATCTAAACTTGCTTATGCACAGTTTCCCAACGGCGATGATGAGGTTAATCAATTTTAAATCATGATGGTCATAAGTATTATTGTGATAGTTTGATATAACAATTTCAGTGGTTAATACAAAACAAACGATGATTTACAAGACCATAGCTGTTTAACTCTACTCTAAGAAATGGTCGATATAGTCAATTACGTTGCATGTGTGACAAATATTATCCTCTACTTTACCCATCTTACATAGAAGTACTTTGGTGGGATAAATATTGTGTAGGATTTTCCAATTTAATGAGATCAACCTCGCTTCATCGGTGCACTGTGGAGTGGCGAGCCAAATGTCGGTCCAATTGAAAGAGTAATTGGGGAACCTAAGACAGAGGCCAGAAATTTGTACACAGAGGAGGAACATACAAATTGCGAATCATGGCTTTCCTAAAACCTTTGTTTGTACAAGTATCAATAGGGACTGAATTAAAATAAACATCTTCTCCGTTGCTGTCAGGAGTCGTGGCATTGTCACCAGGAGTTTGTGTTAATTACCAATTAATGGGAAGCGCATTGCGGAGAGCGTAATACTGTAAAATTACGGCACCCTTATCATTTAGACGATTACGGAAGTGGTATATGGAATAGAAAAAACCATCATCGTCAAATAGGTCACCCACAAAAATAATTCCCGACTTAATCCAGTCTATGAAGAATAGTGTATTATTTTTCAATTGGATAACATCATTATTCCATATAACTTGATTAAGACCTGATTCAATATCCTCTTTGATTATAACCTTCTTAAGCTGCGTTCAGAGAGGCGTAAATTCGTATAGAGTAAGATCGGATTAACGATTGTCCGTGTTAAACTTGCGAGTAGTGACCGTGTGGACGGCACCCGTGTTAACTAATCCGACCTTACTCCGAACAGATTTAATCCTGAGATTTCTCAGGAGTAACGGCTTAACACGAGCTGCAGTTCGGATTAGCACGCCCGTGTGGATGCACTTTAACACGGTCTCTGGTGTAAATGCGACCTTTCGATGTACAGTATAAGGCATAGTAAAATAAATAACATGTTTCCCGTCCGGACATTTTAAAAAACGGAGGAGGGAGGGTCTTACTATTTACTATTTTCCAATTTTTTGCTATTGTTTTCCAAGATGGCCGACAAGTCGAAAGTGACCAACTGACTGTGTCGGGGACACTCCTAAACAGATTTTCCACTTACTTGCCAGAGAAACAAAAAAACATCTAAATTCAGTACATTTTGTTTATTATTTGTGCAATAGACGTGTTGCCTGTAAAATGATATACGGTAACATTGTAAAGATTTGTAACTAAATGTTTGCATATATATTTTTTTCTCTTAAATTTGGGTCAAATAAAATTATATTGTTGTTTGTAGCCTATGCATGCCTGTGATCTGGTAAATAAAGATGTTTCATTTATGAATGATGGATAAAATGACAAATAGGTTTTTAATGCTATTTAACATAACATGCATAACAGCAGTTATAATTTGTGTAACTCAATTTCAAAAAAAAATGAAAAAAAAATGTCTACAAACATTTACAAATCAGTGTTTTATTATGTTACAGTCAACACTTCTCTTCCCCTATTTAATGATTATTTACTGAATTTAGGTATTTTTCAAATGGTAAAAATAATTCAAAACTGTATGTGTCTTGAATTAATGAAAGGATTTCTAAATTATTTCAACAAACCAAGATAACATTATACTTGGGCATGATATAGGTCACTCGAGGAGTCAGGGTTTTTTTTCTTTCTTTTTTTGCGGGGATGGGAAACATGGAACTTTTTTTTACTAGGCCTTACATCTTGTAAACCACCATCCGAAAAAGGCGAACAATTAGTAACAAAAAGAGAAATTTCGATCTTGAATTCATGTTCAAGCGAGATAATCGAATAAAGGAACCGACAATTTGGAAATAACGGAATAAATCGTATGTAAACTGGACACCAATGCTATAGCACCAGGCTGCCGAAAACGGGATTCGAAATAATCACAACTCGCGCGGTTGTCATCTGTCAAAGGTCAAAGGGTGTACTTCCGATATTTACTCGTGAGCCCCCTGCGATGGTCGTGTTAACTTTGTCGGAAAACTTAAGAGTAACGTTGTATTTAGTACCGTGTGGACAACTGTCCGGAGTCGAGGGATTCATTGTGGAATTTTAATTGCTGTAGGGTCTAAATTTACGCCGATCATTTATGCCTGTCTGAACATGCCTTTAGTGTCGAACCAAATTTTAAATAGCTTATAGTAAAAAGAAGGTAATCTCTTTAACATAATATGACACATGTTGTTAAGCTGCTTAAATGTACAGTTACAATTAAAGATATTCATACTAATACCCAACTTGTTTATATAGTACAATGGGATATTTTCCAACATGCAATATCTGAGTTGTTAAGTTTCTTAATCCATGACAGCTTTAGTGAATCGAAAAATAGTTTGGTGTGAAGCATGTTTATACCACCTTTATCGTAATCTGCAATCACTGCGTTACGTTTGACTACTTCCTCTCTGCCCCAAATAAATTTGAAGAACATGTTATTGAAGGCATGTTCAGACGGGCATAAATGATCGGCGTAAATTTAAACCCTACAGCAATTAAAATTCCACAATTAATCCCTCTACTCCGGACAGTTGTCCACACGGTACTAAATACAAATGTACTCTGAAGTTTTCCGACAAAGTTAACACGACCAAGGGCTTAGGAGTAAATATCGGTAAATATCGGAGTTCTGGTTATTTCGAATCCCGTTTTCGGCAGCCCGTGGCGTAACTAGACTTTTTCATTTGGGGTGGCAAGAAGGTGCAGTGACTTGAAATGGGGGGCTCCTAAGACAATCTAAGTGCCTCACCAGCGGCTCCATCCGCGCTTGCGCGGACAGGGAGGTGAACGGGATGTGCCCCAGTGGCGTAGCTAGGTTATTCATATTGGGGGGGGGCGAGGAATGTAAATGAACCGACAAGATTTTTTTGAAAAGCGTGAAGAGATGCGCGCGTAGCGCGCGAACATTTTCGACTTTACAGCTTTTTTGCACGATTGAGCTACATTTTGGCTCTAAATAAGCTTGTTTCAAAGAATATTTTGTTTTGGGAAGACAGCGCGCGAACATTTTTCATATGTGTACTTTTGACCATCATAATTCCATGATTCCTTTCGTCAAATGAATCGACAGTGCCAATCTCAACCGACACGACGTCATTATTGGGGGGATTTGGTGTGATTTCATTTGGGGGCAAGCGGGGGGGGCAAGGATTCCAAGGGGGCCTAAGCATTGGTTTCCAGTTTACAATACGATTTATTCCGTTATTTCCAAATTGTCGGTTCCTTTATTCATTATTTCAGCTAGGTTTATTTATCGCTCGCTTGTAAACATGAATTCAAGATCGAAATTTCTCTTTTTGTTACTAATTTTTCGCCTCTTTTCGGATGGTGGTATACAAGATTTAATGCCTATGCTGATAGCAACAGCGATATTTTTTCAAGGCAGACGATCTGCGTTTGTGGCATCATTACATCATTGGCGAAGGTTTATGCCAGAGATCGTGTTAAGTGCATCCACACGGGCGTGCTAATCCTAACTGCAGCTCGTGTTAAGCGCGTTACTCCTGAGAAATCTCAGGATTAAATCGAGTCGGAGTAAGGTCGGATTAGTTAACACGGGTGCCGTACACACGGTCACTACTCGGAAGTTTAACATGGACAATCGTTAATCCGATCTTACTCTAGACGAATTTACGCCTGTCTGAACGCAGCTTGAGTTTCATAATAATTTTATCAGGGATATCCATGACAGAGGCAATGTATGACAATTGTGATGCTAAACGTGTTTTAACAATCAAATTTCTACCTGTCATTGAGAGGCCACGCATTTTCCAAGCACGTATAGAGCGTTCAATATTTTCCATCTTACCAATCCAATAACATTCGAGCTTATCAATGGAAGTACTTGGTGAGAAGGTGACACCTAGGATTTGTATAGTGTTGTTTCGAGCTAGTTTCAATTTGACATCACCAACACAGTAATCGTTATCTTTCAAAGATCCGATCCATAACGTATCACTTTTATCTTTAGTTTAGTGAATTTATCAAAGATAGACATAACGTTTTTAAGACAATTGGGTGTTTTAACAAAAATGGTTGTATCGTCGGCAAAGGTGGAAATACGGACCTCGTGTCTATTATAGTTGTCAAGTGGCAGGGCAATGCCATGTATTTGATTTGACTGGCGAATTTTACAAGCAACCAGTTCTACCCCAAGGACGAACATCAAACTTGCAATCGGACAACCTTAACGAACACCACGGTCCACCTTGAACGGATTCGAAATATGACCATTGTTAATGATACAGTTTGTGCTATTATTTAAGATAACAGAAACCCATTTCTGAAATATCTCGCCAAAATTTAGTTTTCTTATGGCATAAATGGTATAAAGTCATGTTAGTACATCTTCAATAAGACGGATATTACCTTGGATATTTCTACCCTTTACAAATCCGGTGTTTGTAAAACACGTACGACACTTACGCGTACGTACGTAAGTACGTATGTACGGTACATGTACATAATACTGTTCATTATGATCGTACATCATGAATAAAGTATTAAATGATTATAATAAAAATTCTCCCAACCACACCTATTTCAGCGGCAGATTGGTTTGATTATGCGCGATGTCACGCAAGCTCCAATACAACGGTCTGAATCAACGGCATAGTAAAGGGCAATCACATTACCGTAAATCAGCGAATTTCTCTATAATTGTTATTGATATTGCAATGTGTACTCACACTCCCTCCGCAAGTGTTGCGATTTTGATACTGCTATTCGTAACATGTGGAAATCCCACCAGGAGTAGTGAAACTGCCTTCAAATTCATATTTATTTACATAGAACGTGCAAATACACGAAAAACCTTTTTAGCGCGAAAAGTTCTTCGTCAGTCATTCAAGCTGTAGCCTAGCTCTCAAAGTCTCAGCTCATCGCAGTATTGAAGAGTCTTTGAAGGAAGCTGAGACGAGTAAGTATGAACGTATTCTTGTTTCTTGACTATTCCTGTTATCCCGTTATCTACATTATCATTCATGCATTAGGCCTATTAATGTTATCATCATTCATTTCTCAACTACATGTGAAAAAATAATGGTTCTGTGCAATGGAATTGGAAAGCTTTATTCGTGTATTGTAAAGCTTCATTCATCACGTACATGTTCATGTTAATTGTACAGTCACGGTAACAAATATTTCCTGGGCTAATAAAAGCACGGAACAACATGAACATGATGAAACACTCCCGAGTACGAGTCATTATTTACTTTGGCGAACATGTGACAGTGCTCATTTTATTTAGGCTCCGATCCGTATATGTACCGTACGTACGTATCGTACGTGTTTTACAAACACCGTCCTATTCGGGATTACCATGTTCCCTCAATCGTTGAGAACCTAAACCAACCACAAGAGAAAGTGTTAGCCCATACCAGAATGGTTGAAATCACAAACATCGAAAGGGCATTTACTTGGAAGGCGGTATGTCATTTATGGTTATTATTTCTAGAAAATGAATCATGTATTATTATAACTTAAATTTTGTTTTAAGCCAGAGCTCTGTGATGTGTTGCTTTCGGTCTCCCACGATAGCGTGTGTGGTCTAGTGGATAAGACGCCGGTCTCACGATGCAAAGGTTGTGAGTTCGAGCCCCACTAGGTCCAACATGTCTGTATTCTTGGGCAAGGTACTTAGTCTCAATTGCCTCGTCGACCCAAGCGAGATTGGGGAGCTGTTAAAAAGGGTTGGTACAGTGTAAAACCCGAGAAAAGTTCTTCCCGTAAGACATTCCGTTACCCCTATCGTGTTGGAGCATGCGATTGGTATAGACATGTGGAGTATTGTCTCCTCGATAAGAATATCGCTGTTGATAAAATAAAATCGTGTGCTAATTAGCTTTAATTAACCAAAATAAAGAACCAATACCTAAATTTAATGCAGTATATACTATTTCAGCAACACTACTCTATTGAATTTACGGCGAACTCACTAATGTGTGTCTTTGTACTGCTATTGAATGGAGTTGCCACCTCCAGTTCAAATCCCATTGATCATGAATATTTTTAAGGAAACAAACGCGAGTTCCTTTTACAGTCAGTACGCAACCACGCGAAAAGTCGTTCCTTTTCTAACCCAGCAAAGCGACCCGGAAGTACTCACCCGTAGCGATACCGCTTCGCAGTCATAGTTGACCTCGTAATAGCACGATGTAAATCAGCTCTTTTCATGATTATAATCACACATTTCAAACACATTTGCCATGAGATTGTATAGTAAAAAGGCATATTATGCAAATAATATTATCTAATATTATCTGTGAACTTCATGACATGTTGTATTTTCGGTGCAAATTATTGCAATCCGACAAACCCGAATTCAAGAAAAATTTGACGAAACTAAAGCCAAATTCACGGTAAAAAAGTCGCTTCTGAAGAATTAGGCATCAATTTTATCCATCGTATCATAATATTCATAGTCTTTTGTAACTAGAAACATGCTTACAATTTTATAAAATTATTTAGTCCGGTCAAGTGAATGCTTATAAAATAGCTCCTCGAATCTTGTCTCGATCTAAATTCATTTCGTAGCGTCGACGGGTTGTTGATCAAGTGTTTAAATCTCACGATTATATTCAGATTTGCTAGATAGCTCAGATGGTAGAGAGCTCGCTTTAGGAGCGAGAGGTCCGGGGTTCGAAATCGATCCTTCTGCGCTACACAATGTCATATGATATTTTTTTTACAGAAAGGCTATTCTGGTCAAAATGAATAAACATTTCACAATTTCATCACACAAAATGCATGAATTCGGACGTTTTCATTGGAAAAACGGTATTTTTTTTCAAAAATTTCAATAATGAATTCAAACGCGGGCACGAAAATGAAGCGCGGGCGTGTTACGGGAAACTAAAAATCAAGTTGGCGAGGCCTAACGGGGGATCGTAAGTTTCGTTTTCTGACCGAAAATCGGTGAAAATCAAACTCGGTTTTTCTTATCAAAAAAGAAGTCGGGCATCAATGTTTTTGATATGAAATTAAAGCTTAAGATTCCGTTAGTACGGAAATTGCTCTTAAAATATCGTACGAATTTTAGTCCGGTCAAGTGAATAGATACAAGAAGCAAAGTCACGAAAGTTGTTAAATTCTAAAATTAGCGATAAAATCACTGTTTGTGGACCAATTATGTCAGCTTTGGCATCATATTATAGAGAAAATTACGAACAATCCACCTACTTCGCCATCATGGCTGCCAGCTAACCCTACCTCAATTAATTCAGGGAAAACAAACTTCCCTTAATGTTTTAGCGCAAGGTTGACATCCTGAAATCGATCTTTGCGTGGGTTAGAAATCGGCGAGGTCACTCATTAAAAACGATACCTGCGTGCTGACTGTTTAGGAATATTTACAGGTATTGTTCTCAGGTATGCAGCTATCGCTCGTAAATCCGACGTCATTCGTCCTAGCATGCTGTATTCAGCGTGACGTACTAAAGCGTGACACGGAGGGACTGGATTCTCTGAATCGTCAGATAGCTACGGACGAGTTCGGGACTGACAAGGTTATTTTATTGAATAATTTTAGAAGCATAATCAAAGCTAGCTACTTGGCAACAAGGATATCGATTTCAAATGATTATGAGTTAACAGTTTCTTGTTTGGAAAAGGGACGGGGTATCTTTTATTCCTCATATGTTGAAACAAGTGATCGCAGCCAATATCGAGCGTATTTAATTATGTTATAACTACATGATTAATTTCATAAAATCCTAAATAAAAATCAAATAATTAAATATTTGGCATTCTCATTTTTGGTCGCGGGCGGGAAACAGAACGCCTAAACACAGAAGAGTCCATTTTAATTGGCCTAGAAACTGTCGAGTCATTATATTGATGTTAACTTCGGGATTATTTAATTTGAAATATGCTAATTTATGCTTATAAGAGATACGACATCGTTTTGGTATATACTTTGTTTCCCGTAAGCCACCCACAGTTTCAGCAATCACGTTAGCGGCATTTAATTTGTTTGTGGTTTCGGGTTGTTATCTCAGTTGAGGATCCTGAGGGAAACCCACGTTAAATGCTGTGAAGTTTATGCCAAGATATGGTCTTTTTTAAATGAGGTTAACTTGTCTTTAAGATACTTTAAACAAATGTGTTGCAATTGATTCACCGTCAATACAAATGACTCATGGAGGCAGATCCCCAATATGCTAGACTCATTGAACTGCATATAAATATCATGTAGTATTCAGGTCACTTACTTAACAATCGCCCTACAACAAGCCATAATAGGCCTATGCCTTAAATTTCTATTTCAATTGCTACTGAACCATGCACTTAAAACAATATTGGTCTAGGATCGATAAACTTACGTATGTGTAATTATCAATTAATCACTCTTCATTTGAATAAACTAAACAAATAAAAACGTAAGACTTAAAAATAAAGCCCCTTCTCAGGGTCAATTACACCAAGTCATTTGTTTACGTGTTTTGTGTCACTTTCGTGTTCATTTGATACAAAAATGGGTGACTAAAAACAAGAAATGTAACTTTATTTAAATTGTAGTTGGTGTATAATAGTTGGCTATCAATATCATGGAAAGGGGTTATTTTTTACGAGTGCATAAGGCAGTCTTCCTACACATTGGTGCACATGATAGACGAATTACTCTATCTCCAGTTCGAGGCCCGCCCATGCAAGGACGATAACTAGTGGTCTAACGGGTTGGTCCATATCTTTGAAAAGGCATTCATTAGGAATATTTGCAAATAAACATTATTTATTTTCAATTTGTTTGTAATGTCGTTTACTCTCCTATCCCGACTGGTCCTAATTAAGTTTAGAAACTGTTGCACACCATAACACTAAAAGTAGCTGTAAATTCACGCACAGTGTTTTTTATATGGATAGTACACTAGCAACCAAAAGTATTATGACACTTGGTTATGGTGTCAAAATCATCCCATATATTCAATTTGGAGTGTTATATTTCACTACGAGTTAAACAAATGTGTTGTTGAATCTCTTCTCATTAATAAATTCATGTTTCCTACAACATCTGCTAATACAATTCCATGGAATTGAAGAAAATATGTGCCTCCTTGAAATCCCCATACAAATTTCCCATTGGAAATAGCTCATGAATAATTCATCAACCTCATTATAGCCAATGTAATCCTATGGTGGGTAATCTGACAATTTTAACTTCCTTTCAAAAAAACCTTCTCAATTGTTTGTAAATGGATTCACTCAAGTAAAACTAATCCTAATATTGTCACTAGTCTTTATTCTCTCATATATATCGACACCTGATCTCTTCATTCATCTTCAAAATAAGATATTTGGGAGAGAAATTTAGTTTCATTTTGACACCTTTGCTTTCATATTTTAAATGGAAACCAACCAAATTCTCTGTACTTTCTAATAGCACCCACATGACCTGGGCACACTATATTTCATCATGACTTCAGAATTTTTGTCAAGCTATTTGGCTCAAATTAACTAAATATACATGTATCAATGCAAAAAACCTTAATCACTGAAATACCGTTAAACTTCATCTATAAGCACTCATTGACTAATAGTTAATAAGCAGAGAATAGATAAAAAGGTATGAGCGCCCTCTATTGATCTAGAGAAATTATCACGAATTTGTTTAGTGTATTCGATATTCAATAATATAAAGTTGTATTACTCTCTAAATAATTTCATGGACAGACGAATTGCTCAATTGGTAAAGCGCCCGGTAAAGCGTCAACTTCAGTATCACGAGGTTGGTGGATCAATTCTCAACTACACCTTTTGCAATTTCTTTTGAAATCCAAGTGATATAGAAATTAATGCAAACTTGAATGTAAAATGATTACTCAATTATACTAGCTTTATTGTTATTTTTCAAAAAACAAGCGCATAATTAATTTGATTGTATAAAGTAATGATCTTAATAGTCCAACCTTTTTATAAGCTAAAACACATTTATACTACAAATTAACCACAGCAAAATGTATTCATTGCCTTATTTTAAATGTTTCACACAGTAATACAAACGTTTCCTTCATCATGATTTAAGGGCAAAGTATGATGATGCATATTAGGTTGGTAGATCAAGTTAAGCAACAAAATGAAAGTAACTATGCAAACCACTATAATCCTGGTCTCACAATGAATGAATAGGTGAATGAATGGATGGCTATTAAATCAATTTATTTCCAATAAGATAGAGGGCCGTCCATTTATACCGACCCATCAATCATACATGTAGTTATAAAACAGTATCTGACACAGCAGTCTCGTTTAGATCAATTGGTTAAGCCGGCAGTTAGGGCAATTGTGATCGCAGGTTCCAGATGACAATTCCTGGTTCGAATCTCACTTCAAGACTTCTTCTTTTGGAAAGTTTATAAATATTTACGGTGTATATCAAATTCTTAACTTTGTTTTTACCATGAATAAATAGTGAATCTATCTTTGTCTTTAATGTGGGTTTTCCCTTTTTTTCCCTCTCTTTCTACTATTTTTTATTTTAATTTTAATGTTATTACAATCGTTTATAAATAGTACAAACATTTAAATCAACCTCAACGACTTAGTATTTTTGTGAAGACATGCATGGATGGAGTACAATGAGACAATACGTTGATTACAATTCACTGCTTTTCAGTTCTGCTACTTATGGTTTTGGCCATTGTTGGTTCTAGATGACAATTCCTGATTGAGTTTATAGAGAAACATACATGTACATGTACATGTATATGGTTCACAGATCGATACAAGCATGTAGCATGTCTATCGAATTTGGGGCAGAGGACTTCTTTAGTGATATAGACACAGTTTCGTAATTCTAAAACTAATCCGTTATAAATCAATAACACGTGGCCACTATACTACCATTTACATGAATGTAATGCATGACCTTCAATACCACGTGAGCTGCTCAAACTATGACATGTTCATTAGGCGTGCAATTTAAAGGCAATCCATCAAACGTGTGTATTATAGTTCCGAAAAACTTAAACAGACTTAAAAAGATGGATGGTGCCGTAAATAAGTCCTTCGCGTGATTTCTTTTATTATTTCCACTCAGTTTTGTTTTATTTGTTTTGTGCTTTGTGTTTCTCCAAGAATAGGTATGGCACAAACGTGTAATATCGCGTTTCGAATCAACAGGCAAACAGTCAAAACGTTATTGACTGGCCATGGCTTGCGTGTCCAGTTTGATTAAATTTTGTTTCATTAAAACAAAAATATATATAAAAAAACCAACGAAAAAGATAGATTCCTTGTTCATTCATGATAAAAATAAAACACTGTCAAGAATTTGAAAATTATGACCTTTCCAAAAGAAGAAGTCTTGAAGTGAGATTCGAACCAGGAATTGTCATCTGGAACCCGCTATCACAATTGCCCTAACTGCCGGCTTAACCAATTGATCTAAACGAGACTGCTGTGTCAGATACTGTTTTATAACTACATGTATGATTGATGGGTCGGTATAAATGGACGGCCCTCTATCTTATTGGAAATAAATTGATTTAATAGCCATCCATTCATTCACCTATTCATTCATTGTGAGACCAGGATTATAGTGGTTTGCATAGTTACTTTCATTTTGTTGCTTAACTTGATCTACCAACCTAATATGCATCATCATAATTTGCCCTTAAATCATGATGAAGGAAACGTTTAAGATTACTGTGTGAAACATTTAAAATAAGCCAATGAATACATTTTGCTGTGGTTAATTTGTAGTATAAATGTGTTTTAGCTTATAAAAAGGTTGGACTATTAAGATCATTACTTTATACAATCAAATTAATTATGCGCTTGTTTTTTGAAAAATAACAATAAAGCTAGTATAATTGAGTAATCATTTTACATTCAAGTTTGCATTAATTTCTATATTACTTGGATTTCAAAAGAAATTGCAAAAGGTGTAGTTGAGAATTGATCCACCAACCTCGTGATACTGAAGTTGACGCTTTACCGGGCGCTTTACCAATTGAGCAATTCGTCTGTCCATGAAATTATTTAGAGAGAAATACAACTTTATATTATTGAATATCGAATACACTAAACAAATTCGTGATAATTTCTCTAGATCAATAGAGGGCGCTCATACCTTTTTATCTATTCTCTGCTTATTAACTATTAATCAATGAGTGCTTATAGATGAAGTTTAACGGTATTGTAACAAATATTTTCCTTTTCAATAGTAATGTTTAAAGTAGGAATATCATCCCAAATTTATTGTAACAAACTTTTAGGAAATTTCCATTAATTTTATAACCATATAATACTAAAAAGCTAACACAGTAGTTCAATAGACTCCCAGTGTTTTCCCTCAATTTGCAGCTCGCAAGGTGTCCTAATACTTTTGGTTGCTAGTGTATGTTCAGGTGAAGATATCAATGTAATAATTCATGAATGCTATCTACTGAAGATAGCAATATAGCATATGCTATCTGAAGATAGCAATGCAGTTTATTAGTATACTATCTACTTAAGATGGCAATATAAGGGTACACACCACCAAATACAATTTTGCATTTTGGCACTATCCGGCAGTGTTTGAAATTAAAATAGACCCCATCATAAGTCTAAATTTAGCATCCTAAAAAGGTAAACAGGGCTGTAAATGTACCTAAATGTTTCATAATTTGGCATTTGTAGGTTATTTCCTCCACGTTAGGACCAAAATCTCTAGTTTTTTTATGAATGGTATCATTTTACACGATTTCACCGTGTTTCCACCAATAGAGCTAAAACCACGGATCTTGGGATATAGGCAGACTGTCTTCCCTAGATAGATATCATTGGCCCGTAGCGACACAAAATGCCGGTTAATAAAAACAATGATTTGAATGAACCAGTTTGCTCTAAAGGTAAAACAAATTCACACAAACTTGACCTCTTAATACAAAGCAATAGGGAACTGATTTTGGTGGTGTGAAACCATAACATACGGTTCTCTACTGAAGATAGAAATGTAACGCCAGGTGTTTATCTACTGAAGAAAGCAATAATATTGTGTTATATATATCTAAGTGATGAATGCAAAACAGTGTGTTATATCTAAGTGATGAATGCAATAATATATGGGTGCTATCTACTGTAGATAGCAGACATCCGAGTTGTAATGGTTTGTGTATTTGTTTGTTTGTTTATTCGCGAATTGCACTACACCTTACCAGCTTTAAACTATAGGCCTCCATGCAACAACAACACATTCAGAGATTTTGTTATTCTCCAAAAGAACTATAATATATGGATTGAAAACAGCAACACCCCTATTCAATTTCATTTGAGTACCGATGATGTTGACAAATTAGGTGTCATTGTAATGATTGCAGGTATTAAATCGATTTCACTAAAAACGAGTTCCGCTAATACCCGTGATTCCAAACCTATAAAAGGGCAACCCATTCAGTCCATTTCAATAGCGTCTTTCTACTCAATAGACAACATATAAAGCAATCGATTCACAAATGACGGTCATTTGAATGGAAAGTGATGGTACATTGACATACGCTATAACTAAGTTTAGGGACTGCACTTTTGTTTTGCTTAATTAGGGTACTTAGCACATGTTTTTAATTTACCAACAGCGGTATTCATATCAGGGAGAACAAATACTACACGACTACATGAATCGCATGCTCCAACACGATAGGGGTAACGGAAATTATATGTTAATGAGCTACCTTTTCCTCTACCAGGTGATATTACAATCTAAGTGCTGATATTGATGTGCGCCTAGCCGGCAGCCTACGATAGATGAAAGCGAAATGAATTGTGACGATTTCCTAACGACAGTGTAATAATATATATATAGGCTACAGCGCCATGAGCGGATACCGGCGCTATATAAATATCCACTATTATTATTATTTTTATATTATTAATTAGAAGTAAGCGTCACATACGATCAAATTTGCATTTAAAAAATTATGTATACAAATTAGTCGCAACAACTTACAAATTAGTCCCAAATATTGTTATCATGCATTTTTCAACTTCAATTTAGTGTTTGCTTTATTCACTTTAATCATATTGCAACATTGTTTGGTTGATTGAGCACTATAACAACGCGTCATGTATCATTTAATTTAATTTATGCACAGTACTCAAATAAAGAGAGGAACTCATGGTTTGGAAAAGTAGAATTTAATCTCATAATCGCTCATCGACATGTAGCAAAATGATATTAACTCTCCAAATGCCAAACCATGAAAAAGGTAGAAAATAGGACAAGGAAGATGTAATATTTGTAGAGTAAACAAACAGAAACAAAACAAACCAAAAAACAGCAAACAAAAGACAAAACAAAACATGAACATAAACAAGCCACAGGCTCAACAAAACGAAACCATCACAAAGATGGTCCACAAGAAGGGACGGATAATTCAAAACAAATAGGAAACGGAAAGGCGAAACACAGATTGGGAAACCGATGCGATGAAAGGCAAACGAAAATCGTAGGGTAAAACTACCGAGACGAAAACATACGCAAAATTTAACAGATCGACCACTTAGACTGGAGCCGCCAATGTAGTGGACGAGAAGGACTCAAATGCCGAAAACAAAGGTAGACGTTGGACACTGAGGGGCGACATAACATGAAAATACCAAAACACACACACAATACAAACAGCATGAACAAGGATCACTAGACACAAGAGGAAGGAAAACCAGGGAGGACAAACAAAGAGAAGATAGGAACAAGATAACACGGTGTACGAGGATAGTCAACAAGAACGGGACAGAGAAATTGTATATACAAAGAGAACGGAACAGGCGAACCAAAGCCAAAAGCTTCCTGTGTCATCAGGAGATCACAGACTTGGGAACCGATGCGATGAAAGGCAGGCAAGCAGAAGTGCAAGATAAAAACTACCCAGACGAATGAAAATAACGACCTAACAGATCGACCGCAAGTAGACTGGAGCAGCCCGGAGACAAGAGCGAGAAGAGCTCAAGTTCGAAAAGAATAAACACAGAGAGACGCAGTGGACAGAACTGAACACAGAACGTGAATTATGCAAATTCCGCTGATGAACGAGAACGAGGCTAGATGGGGAGAAAACGCAAACAGGGAAAAGGAGACGAAGAAAGGGACGATATAAGGAGTAAACACTACATGTGAAATAGAACGTATGGTCAAACATTCAATATGTTAAACGCTATCAAACAGTTATCCAAAATGTGCAAGACAAACGATTTTCCATAATTATTGCCACGGCATATTAAACAGCATTATAACATTTAAGTTCACAAAAGTATTTTTGTTTTTGTTTTGGCAAGGACGCTTGCCGAAAAAGTGTAGAAACACTTGCGGAACCAATCTCTCAGATTGGTGTACGAAAAACGAAAGTGGTGTCGAACTCGTTGACCGGGTAAATCCTACCCGTGATGAGAACGCGCAGCCATCAGTCCATGTCGGGCCGCCCGCTAACTGACGCAGTTGTGTGCGGGGGCGAAGAACAAGCGCGGATTGCGCGAATAATACTCAATGCAGAGTGTACGAAGATAAAGTTTGAAGAGGCACCCAGATGATGAGAAGTGTACATGATGGTGTCGAACTAGTTGACCGTGTAAATCTTACCTGCGGTGAGAACTCGCAGCCATCAGTCCATGTCGGGCCGCCCGCTAACTGACGCAGTTGTGTGCGGGGGCGAAGAACAAGCGCGGATTGCGCGAATAATACTCAATGCAGAGTGTACAAAGATAAAGTTTGAAGAGGCATCCGGATGACGAGAAGTATACATGATACATGACGAGTGTTCTGACAGGTTGGTGATGACGTGAGTTAGCAAACAATACAAATACTGGCACACTGAGAAGGCACTCACAAATGTTGACTGTTCGTACCTCTGACACGAACAAGTCGATGTGTATAGTCTCAATGTTATCTTCAATTCCGAGACGAAAATGTACCTGATCACAGACCCTGACCGATACATATTTCGCAGGTATAAAACAACCAAACATGGCCAAGATAGTGTAGCAAGGCTGTCTGCTTACAGTCAGTTGATGATCACAAAGATTGCTCTCGTCAGATGTTTGATATCGGAGCCCGGTGTGTATAATTTGTCCAGAATTTGCTGCCTTGTCCTGTTTAATGTCTGAATGTATCAGTATCACTCAGGAAAATGTTAATCTCACATAGTCAGATAGAGTGCGTACAAACATGGTAAATGCATGCAAAGTCTACCCCCAGTATGCCAAGCACAGATACAAACATTCGGCTAACTTGTGTAGTTTACAGTGCTCTCTGATGTCAGTAAGAAACTCTGTCACAACAATATTCGAAAAATAATACGTAAGTTCATTGAGTTGAGTACATCTTTTGCACGGTCATTCAATTGAATCAGACCTTTGTGAAGCACATCTACATCTACATCTATTATATACTCAATAATGTTGCCATAAGCAATATCTAATTGAGAAACAATGTAATGGCACAAGTTAAGTTAACACATAATCAAGAATAAAAACTGACACAAAAGATGGAGAAAAAAACCCTAAACTGCACTTGAAACAGCTGTTTTGAATCCCTCGGTCTCGACTGCATTTATAACATTTGGGTGGAGGTCATTCCAATCTGATACGGTACGTGGGAAAAAACTATACTTATATACATTCTTGTTAGCTTTCAAGATTCGGAACTTTGCCGGATGGTTCTGTCTTGTGCTACTGACGGTTTGGCGTTGAATATAGTCGGGAATTGGTATGGCAATAGATTTGTTTTGTATTTTGAACATATTGATCAGGCGACTTTGTTTTCTAAGTTGTTCCAGTGTTGGCCATGCAAGTTGTTTCAAAATCTGAGTCATGGATCCTTGCGCCCTGCTATATTTTTTAGTGACAAAACGAGCAGCTCTATGTTGTACCATTTCTAGGCGTTGGATATCCGTGGTGGCAAATGGATCCCATACAGCAGAAGCAAACTCTAAATGGGGTCTCACGAGCGTGAAGTACAGCTGTTCTTTCACTTTCTGCGGACATCGCCAGAGGTTTCTAGGTAAGAACCAAAGAGATTTGTTTGCTTTGGCGATGATGTTATTGACATGAATGGACCATTTAAGGTTGTGTGAAATTTCAATACCTAGATAGGGGTGATGAGATACCTGTTCTAGCTAATCATTGTTCATTGTGTATGAAGTGAGAATTGGATTCTTCTTAGTTGTTATTCTAACTGATTTGCATTTCGCCGTATTGAACTTCATTTGCCACCTATTGGCCCAGTTACAAAAAAGAGTTCAGATCGTTTTGAAGGATGTCAGCATCGTCAGGTGAATTTATTACTCTATATAAAAGACAATCGTCTGCAAACAATCTTATTTTGGTGTCTTTGTCAATATGATCTGCGATGTCATTTATATAGATTAAGAACATTAATGGGCCGAGTACAGTTCCTTGAGGTACCCCTGACTTAAAAACCAGTTTTCAATTCACAGTAAAAGTGGACCTCGCATGCCATAGAAATCCAGTTTTTGTAACAATCGCTGGTGTGGGACGACGTCAAATGCTTTTTGAAAGTCTAAAATCTGAAGATCAGTTTGCATGTTATGTTCTAAGTTCCGAGCCAAGTCCTCGATAGAAATGAGCAGCTGTGATTCACATGAATGGCTAGATCTGAATCCATGCTGGAAGTGTGAAAGAATTTTATGTTCTTCCAGGTGGGTCATGATATCCCGGAAGATGATATGTTCGATTAGTTTGCATGTAACAGAGGTTAAAAATACCGGTCTATAGTTCGCGGGTCTACATTTCTCCCCTTTTTTGAAAATAGCGGTTATGTTAGCCGTGATCCAGTCGTCCTGTAGTTTCCCTGTTGAAAGAGATTGTGTAAAAATGTGATGAATGACTGGAGATAATTCTTGATTGAGGTCTTTCAACAACTGCTAAGGTATGCCATCAGGGCCGTATGCCTTTTTTGGATCAATGCTACTCAATATTTAGGGTATATATAGAAGGTAATGGTTTACCATCCATGGAGGGAATTTGGGTAGTATTTCCGGATGTAAATACGCTATAGTATTGATGGTTTAAAGCTTCTGCTTTACCCTTTGCAGATGATATCTCTTTTCCATCAACATTAAGTGTAGCTACTCCACAACTATCTCTTCTAACTGACTTGACATGTTTCCAAAATCTTTTACCTGTTGATGGGTTAACATTGACATTACTCGAGTCACATTTTGTTGTTGTACGGTCATCGAGCAGAGACATGAAATAATCATTTTTAGCCTTTTGCAAAACAGTTTTCCTCAATTGCTTGAATTGTTCCCAATGAGAAGATTTCTTGTATTTTTGGTACAATTTGTATACGCGATGTTTTTTGCGTATCATTCTTTTAATTTCGGGAGTCATCCAGGGTACATCCCACTTTTGTCTTAATGTTTTCTGAGGCACATATTTCTGCAGCCAATCATTAACCTTAGTTTTCAACTGCAGCCAGATGGTATTTACAGATTCTGGTTTGCTTAAGTTAATGAAACTTTCTTTGAAATGGGTTGCCTCGTTTTTGATATCATCAACCTTCATTTTTCTGAATTGATACACTTTTCGGCGAGGCTGTTTACTATGTTTGGCTTGACATTGACAACATGTGATAATATTGCGAGACGTCGTTGCCGACACGGGGTTTTTGTCACTACTTCCACTGTATTTGTAAGTTGACGAACACAGGAGTGCTGTTAAGGCTTGTCTACAAAGGAAGAGTTTATTGCCAGTATTGCTCCCCAAGCTGCTTAAAATGCTGATGAGGAAAACAGTACCAAAGTCGCTAACCGGATAAATCTTGAGGAACACGAGCGCTGTACTCCTCCTGAATCAGGTGCCATCGTATATCATAAAAACAACACGAAACGTAGGCACTACAAGCACACGCCTGCATCACAGTGCTAGGTGAATATGAAGACCAACAAATTGAGTGAGACACAGCATGACAAGAGAAGGACTTGACTAATCATGATTGGCACAGGGACTACAATACAACATTCAGACACTTAGGACCTAATTGGAAGATAAAGATCCGCCAGACAGGTAGATTGATGCTACCGGGATAATAGCATGAAGACAAAGGAAGACAGAAGGACTAGACTACTGGCTCATCAAAAACACCCTCAAACATTCTATTTTCTGGAAAAACATATTTGTTTTTGTATTTTTGTGTTCACCCCAAGAAGGGAAACCCTAGGCCAAGACAAGCCCAGGCCGCGATAAAAACCTTTAAGGGACAGGACACAACAGGCCTCCCCCTGGTGGCCCCGTATGGCAGATTTGGCAGAAGGCCTGGCCAACCCGTGGGGCAATCCAGACATACCCTTATCTGCCTGTACGCGGGGATTGTAAAAATGAGCTCAGCGAAGATGCCTCACAGACGTGACTTAACCACCTGATGAACCCATGAAGCGTACGCTTGACATGCTAGTAGCTATCATCAACGACCGGTAGTGCAATAGTCGGCTGTCTGCTTAGCACCGTCCACATGTAGACTTCGGTAAATTGAATTGAACTTTTAAAAAATGTTAACTGATGAAGATTGAAACTTACCGGAGGATTTTTGAATTTGAACTTTATGGAACTAGAAATATATGAATGACGTATATGAACAAATATATACTGATTTTATTCGAGTCTCTGGATTAAAACTATGAAACCGTGAAATGACCTTCCGTTGATTCCACCGTTGATAATACAGTGATTTACACACAGGAGAAACTAATCTATCTTCCTGTGTACACACTCCAATAAACAATTATAAGACTAAGCGTGATTACCGTGAATTCACACAGGAGACATAACCTTCCTGTGTGCACACCATCCAATTACGAATTATTCAGTGTAAAGAAATCAACCTTCCTGTGTGCACACCGTCCAATTATAATTATTCGCCGTGATTATTCACACAGGAGAAATAACCTTCATGTGTGCACACCATCCAATTAAGGATTATTTACCGTGATTATACACACAGGGGAAATTAATCTTCCTGTGTGCACACCATCCAATTAGTAATTATTTACTGTGATTATTCACACAGGAGAAATCAACCTTCCTGTGTGCACATGTCATCTACCGTGATTGCACATAGGAGAAATATTTCCTGTGCACCAGTTATTAAGATGATCTTAAAGTGTCCCCTGTAATATGATTAAGTATGGTATGTGTGAGTAATATGAGGGTCGTGTCTGAGATATGTTAGAGTGATAACAGATTTGCATATTGTCCAGTTGTTCACTGTAATGTCCGACTGTCCATGATCAGTGTTTACGCCCTCTATCGTCTAAGTAAAGTTTTCAGATGGATTCAGTATTTCTAGGAAGTAGCTTTGTTGTTGTTGAGGGTACATACCACCATAATCTTCCGCGGGCCAGGGTGCAGGGGTACTAAAGTCCCTAAAAAAACTTTGATTGCTGCTTCAAATGTGAATATTTTGACCAGATTTTTTCGCCATAGGTCATAGATTTTGTTTTATTAAAAAGTTGAAACCTTCACGATTGTAATCTGAAATGTAAAAAGTCATGAATTATTCTTGGGCGAAGTCTTGATCACACGTGTGAAGCGGCCCGAAACTCCGATTTTCTAGTTTTTTAAGCACTATAAAGACGGGTGCTTTGCGAAATCAAAATTACTGAAAAACTGGGACTGTCGATCTCATATGAAATGTTGATAATATTAAAGAAAACAAAAATACGAAGATTTTACAACCAAAATGAATATCCTAGGTAAGGAGGGAGACCCCAGGAGAAGCGATTGAACACTGGGTTTCTAACACGCGTTTCAATGGAAGCGACTATGGTGGCGTATACCCTTGAGAAATGGCTGCTTCCGAAGGACAAGCGATGTCGTCTTTACTAACAGTAAACAGTATTAACAAAGTCAAGTTTCAGTGAAAGGAAGAACGATATGATTATCCGTAGGTGATTAAACGATTAAGTAAGACTCAAGGAACAAACTTGGAACTGTTTATTGTCATTGCGTGTTGCATGGTTTCCTTATGGGAGTTCTCAACCATCCTCCGTATTTGGAACACAATGTAAATGCTTTCTCCGTGTAAGCACATTACATCCACAATTAAAAGTGATTTGTACGTAAGTTGAAATTTTAGTACTTTGTCATATTTTGTCAAATAGGTAAATCACATATTTACCGCTTACTCACGTCCTTCAAGCCTAGATCGCTCGTGTAACCGCAGGTTAGTTTACCCACACTAGCCGGCGGTTCGCCACAGTAGTAAATCAAAACAAAACTGTGTCGTTCACAGCGTCATGATCCGAGCGCTGCGATCATTACAAAGGTTGAGCGTGTCTTCATGTATGTAGTTACTCCCATTTCGGAGTATCTGCGCCCGTCGCAAAAACTCCAAATTCGGAGGGTCTGCGTATTATGCGCAGAAACTCCCAATTTGGAGTTTCTGCGAAGGGTGCACAAATCCGAAATCGGAGGTTCCGCGGACTCTAAAGAAAACACATTCAGAATTCAAACTTTTGAATTTCAAAATTGGAGTTTTTGCGACGGGCGCAGACACTCCAGCATTGCAGTTTTTGCGGACTCTAAATATTTTACCTCCGAAATCGGAGGTTCTGCGGACTCTAAATATTTACCTCCAAAAACGGTGGTTCTGCGGACTCTAAATATTTACCTCCAAAAACGGTGGTTCTGCGGACTCTAAATATTTTAACTTCAAACGGAGGGTCTGCGGACTTTAAATATTTTACCTCCAAAAACGGAGGGTCTGCGGACTCTAAATATTTTACCTCCAAAAAAAGAGGGTCTGCGGACTCTAAATATTTTACCTCCAAAAACTGAGGGTCTGCGGACTCTAGATAAAGATTTCATTGATATTAACATGACAGGCCTATTAATGGATTTTTGTTTGTTTTAATATTGCGCAGCCATTTGTATTGCTTGTCCCGGGCATTCCCATTGTTATTTGTATCGCGTTGTTCTCACTTGTTCGTCAGTATGCGTATCATGCCACGCTAAGGCCAAAAAAAAAGAGTGTTGTGTTGCCCTCAGCGACCGACCCTAAAATCGTAAAAACTAGGGTCGCATTTTTTTTTCTTTTTCAAAATTTGTTTTCAATTTTTTTTTAGATTTAAATTTGATTAAAAGGGTCTAAATGTTACTATTTCTTGCTATTTCTTGCTGGAAATGAATAAATAAGCCTAAATAAATGTTTTTTAGACTATTGTCACACTAGAAACATTAGTTAAATATGGGCATATACCAAATTTTGAAGAAAAAAAATTGAAAAAAATTTGAAAAAAAAAAAAAAAGGAATTCCGACCGACCGACCCAAATTTAAATTTTTGCCACTTGAGGGCAACACAACATTTTTTTTTTTCCTAATGGGTGGTTTCATCTGAGACTAATACTAATAGGTATATTACTATTTAGTCTCAGGTTTCATGAGGTGGATCAGTCCGTGGATATATTAATAATGACAGGTTATCAATACACATGGATTAGGATTAAGAGGTACTTTGCAAAGATCACAAATGTCAATTTGTTTATTTAAACTTGGATTATTAGTTCGTATTATGAACAGATTATAGACATGACACGCGCCGAAAATTTAGGATCAATATCAAATGGTCTTCAAATAATAAGGATGGTAAATGTATGCTTTGTAAGGATGATTCAATGGAAGACTTAAGACATTTCTTATTTACATGTAGATCACTAAATGAGATAAGGGTCGAGGAATATCTCAAACTCGAAAATAATCTATGCAACAATGGTTTTAGTGATGTTTGGCTGGAATTTATTATCAGTAATCTGGACTCAAAATTGTATATAATGCTCGGTTGTCCAATTAATATCACCACGCCTTACAGACACGCTAAAGATGCCCGTTCTGCATATGTTATCCTTGACCAATTCTGCAAATCATACCTTAAACGCGCGTGGGCTGTTAGGTGTAATATTATGAACTCAAAGTGAGTCTAGAGACTATTGTATACATGACTATATAATAATTATTAATGTTCTTTCGTTTTGTCAATTATTGTATGTATATATGAACGCACCGTCGGGTAGACGGGTGCCACTGTTGTAAAAGTGTATGTTCAAATAAATAAATAAATAAAATAAAATAAATAGGCATATATGGATTAGGATTAAGAGACACTTTAAATCGCAATGTGTCAATTTGTTTATTTATACTTGGATTATGATTAGTCTGTGAATGTTACAGGCCGAAAAAAGTATCAATGCATGGATTTATGATTAAGTTTTGAAACCGAACACAATATTAAATGTTTTACTCAAAAATGCTCGATATTATAATGAACAAGTGGATTCATGTATGGTACACGCTAACTAATAAAGACAAATCAAACATTCTCAGTTATTTTTTCAAACATTAAATGCGAAATAATGACAAAACAATGTAATTATTACACGAATTACTACTACACATTATCTCATTCATGTTTAGCAAAGCGCCTCTTCTAAAATCCTAATGTGTATTGATAACTTAAATTGTCGGCGCGTGTCAAGTTTATAATCAATTCAAAATACTTAATCTAAATATTGCGTTTAATCTATTCAAAATACTTAATCTATATTGCAAAATCCCAATCCAAGTCTAATCCTAATACATAAAGTTTATAACCTAATCAAAATACTTAATCTATATTGCGTTTAATCTATTACAAATACTTAATCTACAGAGCTAAATCCCAATCCAAGTCTAAGATGCATTGATAACTTAAATTGTCGGCGCGTGTCAAGTTCACAATCTATATTCAAAATACTTAATCTATATATTGCGTTTAATCTATTCAAAATACTTAATCTATATATTGCGTTAAATCTATTCAAAATACTTAATCTATAGGCCTATTGCAAAATCCCAATCTAAGTCTAATCCTAATCCATGTATTGATAACAAATTGTCGGCTCTTTTCAAGTTTATAATCTATTTAATTCAATATTTGTTTTATTTTTCATTTTCAACATACCTTTTAATCCTAATCTCATGTATTTATGATTTATCTCAGCGCATCAAATTGTCTTTTTAATGTTTGGATCTGAATAAAATAATAGGCCTATCTATATTTATTATTCATACTGACTAATCAATAGTTTAAATAAAAAGGCCTACAGATGATGAGTTCTTATTTTTTTTATTTGGTACGGTAATACATTAAACGGCCAATCGTGTGAACTGTAATTTTAAAAATGTTTGCCTGAATACCATTCGTCAATTTAGAGAGATTTTTTTCTTTTAGAACCGCAGTTTTGTGACGGCCGCACAACCCTCCCATTTTGGAACTCCATTTTCGGAGAATTTCTTTTTCTCTCTATAGAGGGATTTTTTTCTCTTAGAGTCCGCACAAGGCCTCCGTGTTTGGAGTTTTTGCGACGGGCGCACAATCCTCTGATTTTGGAAATTTTTGCGTATATGCGCAGAAACTCCATTTTTGGAGGAAAAATTGTCTCTCTATAGAGGGATTTTTTTCTCTTAGAGTCCGCACAACCTCCATTTTTGGACTGTTTTTGCGACGGACGCACAATCCTCCGATTTTGGAAATGTTTGCGTAGTGCGCAGAAACTCCATTTTTGGAGGAAAATTTGTCTCTCTATAGAGGGATTTTTTTCTCTTAGAGTCCGCACAACCTCCGTTTTTTGAGTTTTTGCGACGGACGCACAATCCTCTGATTTTGGAAATTCTTGCGTATATGCGCAGAAACTCCATTTTTGGAGGAAAAATTGTCTCTCTATAGAGGGATTTTTTTCTCTTAGAGTCCGCACAACCTCCGTTTTTGGAGTTTTTGCGACGGACGCACAATCCTCCGATTTTGGAAATGGTTTGCGTAGTGCGCAGAAACTCCATTTTTGGAGGCAAATTTGTCTCTCTATAGAGGGATTTTTTCTCTTAGAGTCCGCACAACCTCCGTTTTTGGAGTTTTTGCGACGGATGCACAATCCTCCGATTTTGGAAATTTTTGCGTATATGCGCAGAAACTCCATTTTTGGAGGAACATTTTTCTCTCTATAGGGGGATTTTTTTCTCTTAGAGTCCGCACAACCTCCATTTTTGGAGTTTTTGCGACGGACGCACAATCCTCCGATTTTGGAAATTATGCGTATATGCGCAGAAACTCCATTTTTGGAGTTTTTGCGACGGGCGCAGATACTCCGAAATGGGAGTAACTTCATACCTCGTGTCTTTGCATGCAGTGCGTTCCACAACAGTCGCAACGCGGTGTGGGGTCTTGTTGATTAGAGCCGGCCCGTGATTGGTCAATACCTATTTGTTTGCAAGTACGTCACATCTGCCAGTTTTACTGCGCCCTTGCCATCGCGAATGACACGGTTACCACGAAACGCACCAGTCGCATGGGACGCTGGGGAATCGTATACGCTGTGATCGACACATTTTTGTTTTGATTGTAGTATAAAAACAAACAAGCATTCGGCAGACTTTTTAATTCATCCGACTTTGTTACGTTAGAAATGAACCAATCAAAAAAGAGGATACCCTTATAAATATGTATGAGGTGTACACACTCAGGGTGTATTTTAACCGGTATCGCATCCCAGTTTGCGCCACAATCAAGCACAACTGCGACGCACATTTGTACATGCATAGCTACACAACATTTTTGACTCGGGACACGTATCATTTCCTTCCGAAGTTCCGATTGATTTAATTACGTAGTATTCCGTATTTGGATACGTTTAAATTGATAAACTCCACTTCATTCGTCGAGTTTACTCGCCAGTCGCCACATGACACGTTTCAGATTGAATGTTTACAAATTACATCATACATTTACACACGGGAATTCCCATAATATTCTGATAAGTCCATGGTACAAGTTACAACTCAGATGAACATGTACGCAATTAATTATGCAGTAAACTTCGACCTGACTTTCGACCCGGGCCTGACCATTTTCCAATATAGGGGTGAGAGAGAGGGGCGAGTCATCATCATCGTCAACGCTTTCCGGCTATGTTGCCATTGCGCGCGCAACTATTACTCGCCAGGTCATGCGATCATTGGTCTGTGTCATGAGTTCCGGTTTAATTTCTTTATTTACATTTGCGACCCAGGTAGGCTTTGGACGCCCGACTGGTCTCTTCGTGGGTCTGTTGTATTCCTTTAAAGCCTGACGTGCTGGAGTTTCCTCTGGTAATCTGTATAAATGTCCCAGCCAATTTAGACGTCTTCGTTTGATCGTTTTACTCCACGGCTCACTATTTGTTTTAGTATAGAGGTCAACATTTGTCATTTTATCAAGTTTCGTGATGTTGAGAGTCCGTCTTAATAGAGTTCTTTGGAAAACATCTATTTTTGAGGGGCGAGTAATCGTATAGTAAATAATGAATGGTTTTAATTATTGTTTGTTTCTGAACGGGTCAGCGGACAGCTAATTAGTGAAATTATCTGAAATATATATTGTAAATATTTTATTTCATCAGTCTTCTTCCTATTCTAGAAAACAAATTACTCGGAAATCGCAAATGTTTAAAATTGTACCAAAGCTCACCCCCCCCCCCTTTTTTTCTAAATCGATTTAATAATAATTAAAAGTTTCTGGCAGTACCGCGGCACACTTGAAGATTTGACAGCCTGTTTGACAGCTCTCAGGGATCTGAATCATCTGATCTGATCATCTGAATACGAAAATGGCCAACGTCGGCACAAAATTATCAACAGCGTTGCGATGGGTACAGGAAATAGATCCTGCCAAAGAGTGGCTAAAAATTGATGGAGAGGGGAAACTAGCTATTAAAATGACATGCACTGTTTGTACATCATTTGCGGCAAGCATCAAATACTGCAAAAAACTTCAGTCGCGCGTTCATTGATGGAGGAAAGTCTAAGATTATCAAAAAAGATGCTGCAGTGAAGCATAAGGGAAGCGAGATGCATCAAAAGTAAAACAAAACTGCTATGCAAAATTTGTAAATTGCTATACAAAAAAATAATTGAATAGCAGATTTGCTACACACAAAAAAATCCTTAACATACACCCTGTACACACTTTCTTTCTCATGAACTCAAACCTGCCACTGGACCCATTATACGTTCATCTCATCACACTACTCATATGGGGAAAATTCGTATTGGTGGATAAATTGTTCTATATGTTTCTGCACCGTGTGTAGCTAATCGTCGAGTATCGAGTTTCGAATGACATTTTCGAGTTTAGAGTAGGCCTATCGAGTTTCGAGTATCGAGTTTGAAATATCGAGTTTTTTTATTGATTTTTAAGCTGGTCTCACCTTGTGCTCGTGCCCTGTTTTTATTTGTTTTGTCCTTGTTTTCGTTTGGCGTTTGTGCTTTTCGTGCCTTTCATTTGTTTTTATTTTGTTTTCCTGGTTTTTTCTGCAAAATCTAGTTTTGAGTTTTAAACATCGAGTTTCGCGTTTCAAATATCGAGTTTCGAGTTTCAAATATCGAGTTTCGAGTATCGAGTTTCGAATTTCGAGTTTCAAATAAGTTTAACATACATTGTATCGAGTATCGAGTCTCAAGTTTCGAGTATGAGTATCAGCTAAGCCAAACCTAGTCATATTAATGGATGGTTGCATCCTTACTTACGAAAGTAAAGTTACATCCTTATCGAGTTTCAACTTATATTTCATCCTTATTTACGAACGTAAAGTTAATTACGTAGAAAAATTTGAAACGTATTTTACTTTCAAACTCAAACTTTTCTCTCTAAATTTGCATGGGTGTGGGACACATACGTACGGCAAATTGTAGATATTTCATGTACAATTTTATTTGTTAAATGAACCGACAATCTCAACAGACACGACTCACATTAAGGGGGAGGGGGTGCGATCTTCCCAGCCACTTTGGCTACGTAGAACATTTGTAATGGACTGTTAAATGAAAAGAGGGATCTTTCTCCCCCCCCCCCCCCCCTCCTCGAAAATTCGATCTTTTTCAAAAATCAAAAATCGAGTTACATTTTTATCATGTAAATTTAAAAGAAACACCTCATATGATTTCGTGTAATGAAAAGAGTGGTCGCTTTAACATCACTGTTGCAATTTTGAAATTGGAAAGGTACATTTGGTGTGTCAGAAGGCTGTTCCGTTTAGTAATGTTATTTCATTGGTCCAAACTAACGTTAAATTTCGTTAAGGAATTATCCCGGGGGGGTACTCACGTATGTCAGGTATACGGGGATGTGCCGCTCCAGTGGGTCGCTTTTTCATGAGACATCCTTAGCCATGGGTAGGCTTTTCAGTGAAAAATCCTTAGACATGGGTCCTGTTTTCGCGATTTTCGCGAAAATTTGCCAAAATTAGGTCATTTTTCGCGAACATTTGCGAAAATTAGGTCGATTTTCGCGAAAAATCACCCTTAGAAATGGGTATGGGTTTTGAATCTCCAGCGGCACACCCCCGACCAAACCAAATCCGAGTACCCCCCGGGGGAATTATATTTGCTTCTTAACTATGTGGTCGTATTTGCAGCAAAATATGTAACTTCTATGTAACTTCAATGTTGTATACGTTGATCCCAACTTTTGTCCAGGCTTACGCCAAACTGACTTAGGCCTTTTGAAAGATTTAAGCTTGTAACTACGTTATCTTGTTTGAAGCAAATTATTTCTATTTCTTTGACAAACTCGAGTCAAATTTTCCAAAACATATTTATGTGTGTGAAGACAAACAAACAAGTTAAAATGACACAAATATCTGCAATAGCAAATAACACATGTTTTATTTCAACTCACAAGATACGAATGGTAAGAAATATAATTAACAGATTGTTCGTGATCATTAAAAAAATCGTTGCCATGCAAGCGGCAACCATCTCGGATTGTATGAGATATCTGGTTACGCGTTGCATCCTTATACGAGGGGCATTCAATAAATACCCGCAACCATTGTTGTTCTCCACACCTGAGTGATTCTGTGAAATCTAAGTGGGTACATTATAAAGTATGAACCTTAATCTATCATTTAACACAATCTGGATTTACTGAATATTCATAATTACGTAATAGCATTAGCATAAAATAACCCATATTTGGACACTGAAAAACATGCCACTTTGGCAGGAATTTTGAATTTGCTTGATAGCACGTATATTGAAATGAGCAGAACTTTGTTCCGGATTAGTGTGCAAGTCTAACATTTTGCATCAGGAAACCAGAGACCATGTTCAACGAGGTCCTAAATGGAGAGGTTCTGTCAACGACAACTTTTGGAAATACACTGCATCTTATCTTGGTCAACATTAGGCTTTGACAGTGAGCCCCAAAATGCCGAAAATCCAAAGAAATGAAAATGATAGTTATAGCAAACAATTGGGATTTCCTGAAATACCACAGCAAATGCAGGATTCGTTATTGTATAGATGACAGGGTATCAATAAATACATCGAGAATTGTTGAACTTGGAATAAAAATCTGCGCATGCGTAGAACGCACGGTGGTCAGAAAGCGCTCATAATGAGTAGAAATGTTAAACAATCACTGCAACCAACGTAAAAGTTACAGATATGGAATTGAATTTAAGAAAACAAGTACTGTGGTGAACTTCAATACATATACAAAGTTCAAAAATGTAAACATCTATTTGAAAATACAATTCAAGTTAATGTTATGGTCAGTATAGTGAATTTACTCAAATTGGGTAAAAAAAGCTTCATTGTATAAAAATTTTCTCTGCAGAGAACGGTTTTAGATATTGTCTTTGTAATCTCCCATTTAAATCTATGACATGTAACAATGAGGAACAAGAGGTTTAAGACAAATCTTGCGGTTGGATACCTTGACCTTGACTGTTTATTCATTAAAGAATTTCTTTTAAGCTATGACAAAAAGATGACGTTTTAATGTTACATAATAAGTGTTTTTTCTCCATAATTTGCATCTGAAAATAAGTACTCTAAGAGTGACGACCTCCTGAGGGAAATTCGGTGGAGGTTAGCGGGGGATTTGTCAGCTCAAAGAAACGACTTGTTGCCGAGTGCCCCATAGTTGCTCGGATACACGAGGGCCGGCACCGCAAATGACAAGGCTTAGCGCATACATTAGCCACCCAATTTTGTTTAGAGTCTTAAAGCCATAATAGTCTAGTTATCAAACTTACTTTGGTCACACGTACCAAGTCACTAATTATAAATAAACGAAATAAGATACCAAATTTAACATGTTTAACACATTCCAAGCGGCAGGCGGCTAGTATTGGTTCAGTAGATCTTGAGATAGAATTTGAAAGGTGGGAAAGGTTTCTGAAAAATATGGTAACATAATAGCAATGCGAATTATTAATAGACCTGACCTCAAGTTACCAGAAACAAGGCCAAAAAAATGTATCTCCGAAGTGGGTGGTCCCCCGTGGGGGTGGGGGTACTCAGATATTTCTTTGATAGGGATGTGCCGCCAGCAAACTGAAATGCCACCAGAAAAATGAAACCATCGGGGGAAAATTGACCCACATATCATTAACAGAAACCAATAATTTCCCTACATATTCATTATATTTTACAGATTTTGCTAAACATTCCTGTGAAAAAAAACAAATAATTTAAGGATTTTAGAACAAAAATGGCTATGAAAAGGAGTCATTTATTTACCAGACGGGTGAAAAATGGGACCCGGCTATTTGGCGGCACATCCCCGTGACCTATATACTGAGGTCCACCTCAATGCTCATACCCAACAGTGGCGTAGCTCAGGGGGGGGGGCAGGGGGGGCAGTTGCCCCCCCCTGACAGATTGTTTTTGAGCCCCCGCCCCCCTTTGTGCCCCCGCCCCTCTCATTGGATATAGTGTTTATATGCGGGGTACTCTCTAAATGTAAAACGAGTGGAAAGAGTGGAAATTCACTCGAAAAGGAGTGAAGGGAGTGAAACGCAGGACAATCCGTTTTAGAGTTGAACATTTCCACACTAAAATGAGTGTGAAAGTTAATTTTTCACTCTCAATAGAGTGGAAAATTGTCATATAAAATTCCCTTTCACTCCTTTTAGAGTGTTTTCCCACTCTAAAACGTGTTGTCCTGCGTTTAACTCCTTGAAAGAGTGGAAAACCACTCTTTTACATTTAGAGAGTAACCATTTAAAAATGACCATTTTAGCCTGGTTTTTAAAAATTAATGACCATTTTTGTTGAAAAACTGCTTAAAACCCTGAGGATTGGCCTATATTTGTTGACTACAGTGCTTTTTTGACTGGTAAACTTTGTGTCCGTGCGAAATTTTTTGACCGTGCGAAATTTTTTGACTTCACCCCCCCCCCCCCCCCCCCCCCCCCCCCCACCCCCCACTTACGTAAAATTCACGAGGTGACTGACTTGGAAAAAATATTGGGCAACCTTTTACGAAAATTTTAGAAATCTTGCCCCCCCTGAAATAAAACCTAGCTACGCCACTGATACCCAATAATATACGGCGGCCGATTACAGTATGATCATGTATTCTAAAAATGGACCCATAAGGGGGCACAGCACTAAATAAACCGCCCATTGGATTACATGTAAATTAGGGCTAAAAGAGTCGCTATTTTGGGCCCTTAGTAACCATTTTTGGAATGTCTCGAATGCTTTATTCTAATAAACAAACATTCAAATTTCATAAAATCGTCAAGAAGTGTTACACCTTCCAATTAGATTTTACGATACGATCATTTAAACAGCGCCACCCCTATTTTCAGCCCGGACGCTCGCCTTCTAACCGCCTCCGATCACGTGTGTTCATCCACGTGATAAATTGTCAATACAATCGAAAATCAATATTTTGCAATATCCTGATCAAAGTACAAGAGATTATCTTTCATTTTAATTATGAAATGCTACCCTCACGCCAAACTTATTCCCAAAGGACCCCATTAATCACAAAATCGTTTCTTGTTTTTGCCGGAACTTACTACCTTTACACAAAACGAGGAGTGATTTAGTGCTGTGCGCCCTTTATAACATTTTTGTAAACACCACGTAATATCAAGATAAACTGTCAAAATAGTTAATTTATATACCACCTCTAACTAAAGTTATGTTACTTAACGCATCGATACTCAATTTGTAATGTTCGAATTTTGGGCACTTTTAAGGCCATTTTGCAGAATTTCTATGTTTTTATAATCTCTTTCATTCATCATGAGATGTTAATGAGACTATTTATGTTTCAAATTATCTTAAAAGTATATATATGCAATGTTTTAAAACCCCGATGAACCATGAAACTGATTATGCTATGGCGTGCACACCCTATATCAAACCTTAGATACAAATGTAAAAAGTGTAGGTCCAAAATTGCCGAATTTTAGGGGTATGGGTGAAAAACGTTTCGATTTTGAAATAATAATAGGCCTAAATTGTCTTTTTATCTGTCACGTATAATGTATCGTGTGTCAGGTAAACTCACAATGTAATTTGTTTTGGGTTATATCTTCTAGGGAATTGCCCAGAGTACTGTTATTGACATTTTGATACTTTAATAGCCTTATTTTTGTCTTAATTTAGGCCCAAATTAAACCTGGCCACCCCCCCCCCCCCCCCCCCCCCCCGACATGATTTGATATCAATGACAAATGAGTTTAACAACATTTATTTCAACTTAATTTGTTAAGCCTCTGATTGATAAATCGAGCATAGATATGTAGGTTTATAATCGGATAACCATGGCGAGGGGGTCCATTATTGTGAGTAAAATCAAAAACAAGGAAATGTTAGTAAAATGATGCTCTTCAACCGTTTTTGCTCCAAATTGTTAAGAAAATTAGGTCGTGTTCATAATATTTATGTATGACATGGACAGATATATTTCTCTTTGAAATTAAGATAAAATTATCTCTTTTATAGACTCAAAATCAATGCAAATCGGTATAAATCGAGTGTCACCACTGCGTGTTTAAGGGGGCACAGCACTAAATAAACCGCCCATTGGATTACATGTAAATTAGGGCTAAAAGAGTCGCTATTTTGGGCCCTTAGTAACCATTTTTGGAATGTCTCGAATACTTTATTCTAATAAACAAACATTCAAATTTCATAAAATCGTCAAGAAGTGTTACACCTTCCAATTAGATTTTACGATACAATCATTTAAACAGCGCCACCCCTATTTTCAGCCCGGACGCTCGCCTTCTAACCGCCTCCGATCACGTGTGTTCAGCCACGTGATAAATTGTCAATACAATCGAAAATCAATATTTTGCAATATCCTGATCAAAGTACAAGAGATTATCTTTCATTTTAATTATGAAATGCTACCCTCACGCCAAACTTATTCCCAAAGGACCCCATTAATCACAAAATCGTTTTTTGTTTTTGCCGGAACTTACTACCATTACACAAAACGAGGAGTGATTTAGTGCTGTGCGCCCATAACCTCTGTCGCCGCTGATCTCCAAATATTTAGTTAGCCACCGTCGCCGACATCAACCTATTCTAGCCTTGCATTTGAGCATAGACTTCGTTGTATATTTCGTCGTTACAAAGGTCCCCTGAGCAGCAGCGTGTTTCATCGTTGTCCGCTGGGCAGAGGGCGCCATCAACATCACATCCCAAGACATACTGGTATTTACCATCATTACTTTGTCCGTTAACCTATAAGAAGAAAGAAATCTGCATGAGAAGAAGTCTCTATCAATAACATCGACATCTATATACAGTGATGTTATAAGGTATCCCACATATCAACCAACGCAACATTTTACGCGCGGAGCGAGAACTAAGATCTATCATTGATGTCGTTCACGTTGCAATATGTCGTTCACGCTTCATTGCATCGGAATCTCATGCTTGACAATAATTTATAGTTCAGTTATTATAGTCTATCCATCTGAGACCGATCTTCCAACCACGTGACTCAGCCGTTCCATTGACTGGGAGAGGAGGCTATTTTCTGACAAAAATATCGATGGAATCAGTGGAAAATAAACTTTATTTAGTTTGTCAACGTTCAAATTGTATAATATTTGTTTGAAAATAAAAATCGTACCTTTCAATATTGATACCATATCATTGTAAGCGTATTTGTTTCTTTCTATACTTAACAAGGAAATCTGATTGATTGTATTAAATAGGAATACGGAGTTTCATATCATTTTACAACCATTTTATCTTACTATAGGCCCGGCCAACCTGAAAAATAAACATTATTTACAGTTGGAAACATTACAAGATAGCAAATAAAAATTAAACGTGGTCTCCTACATTATGCTAAATGTTAAAAGTCTATCACTTTCGATCTTTTTCAGCTTTGTGATTCTATTCATATGCCGAAATCACAGGTGACGATTATGCTAAATGTTAAAAGTCCATCACTTTCGATCTTTTCAGCTTTGAGATTCTATTCATAGGCCGAAATCACAGGTGACGATTTCAAAGCCTTTTGATTTCAGATAATGCGCAAATGGTTCGATATTTGTCTCTCTTTGAATGGTACACTAGACGTAGCTGCTATGTGCATGCGTGTGACGAGAATAATATGCATTGGAACAGTGTTGTGTGTTTTTGCAAAAGGCAGCTTAATTGTTTCAATTCACATTATAGATGAGGTTCGACCGGAGGTTGGAATTAAATGGGATCCTTCGACAACTAGCAAATATACGCCAGAAGACAGCACATCTTATTTTCGCTCATCTCCCCTGCCCATCCGAGCACCAAAGATCGCTCTTCGATGAATTCACTATAGGGTTGAAGAAAGATGTATTATCGTATTCGAATTGGTATCAAGAAGAGCCGTATTTTTTTTAAATCTCTTTAACCTCAACCCGCCAAATAACAGGTTTGTTTTCATTTGGTAGGCAAGTACCCGTCCCGATCGATTTCGTATACAACTCGCGTTGGCCACACGAAGAAGGAATCAGCCAAATCAATGTTATAGTAGATTCATAAACTCTGGCGCATCAGTATCGATTTTGGACTTCGTCCATTGGGCGTTAGAGGAACCCATTTTGACCAATGATGAAACAGCTGTACTTTTATAGATGTTATTATCATGATTATTTGCGCTCCATAATCAAATGCTATTCATGATAGTGTGGCGTTATGAATAGGGCTGATCAAATAGCTTTACAATCACGACAACCAAAAACTTAATCCAGCAGCTTCAAATGTGTTATCCCTTTGGAAGCGGTTACCACAATAAAAAACAAATCGACCATCATCAACCGTTACAGGATTCGAAAGAAAAATATTATGTATGTCGTTTTACCTATTCATAATTTAGTGGATACTTTTTATTATTTTACGTTGTTATTATGCACATGGAATAAAGGAAACATTAAAATGAAAATAATAGTTCTACGTATTTTTTTGCGAGAATAAATCGGAAAATAATTCAATAATCATTTTTTTATATACCTTAGGTACAAAACCATTTGTCCTAATTAAATGGAAAAACAGTTATATCAACCAAGATACGGATTATAAACGTTACGTTAAGTATTTCTGGCTATGAGACCACCTTTATCAATTTATCTGAATAACAATACATTTTCTTTATCGTTATGCCGATAATCCAACCGCAAGTTCCCTGTCACTAGGTACATAGAGGTGAATACATCACCATGATCACAGTAGTACATGCACACGAAGCCACGGTATTACCCTTGCATATTACGATTAAATTCGAGTGCCTCCCCATCTTTTGCTTCTGTTACCTCTTTACTGAAATGGTATATCGCTAAAATCGGCCAATGTCTGCGAATCGACTATAGTAAACTGTCAGTCTAGTAATTGTTATCAGTTTTACATTTTTGGAGAAAGTCATTTGAATTTTTCGAGAAAGTCATGTAGTCCGAGATTATCATGAGTAGGCCTATACGGAAGAATTGTATTAAAGCCTTAAAACACATCGATACCGTCTATGGATTAGGTGACGACAAAATGCCTGTTCTACTGTCTACGGGCAAACGATATTTTCGGGAAATGTGCCGCCGAGTCAGAAATTTGAGAGAAGTGGGGTGGGTTGGGGCAGGCGCGAATACAGGGGCTCGACGGGCCCGCCCCCCCCCCCTCCCCCGTCCACAAAGAGAGAGGAAACAAGAGGGGACAAACAAAAAACAAAAAGAAAGGGGTGGGGAGGGGGTACGACAAGGCGGGAGGGGATGCATGCGAGGGACAAACGAACGTTGGAAGTTGGTCGGGATACATACGCGTACGTACGTTGACGAGAAATTTGATATTTTGCAGGTACCGGTAACTATATCGCGTAGGCCTATATTATAAAGAGCCAATATTGATCGGAAATAAAGTGATTGCTTTACAATAAAGTATTGCTCAAAAGTACATACCAAATCGCACCAAATGGGTTCGAAAATTGAAAAAAAAATCCAATTTAGACTTCCACAAGTCTGAAGTCTGAATCCCCCCGCCCCCCCCCCCCCCACCCCCACCCCCCTGTTCGAGCTTTTAAACAATCTATACTTAAATCAAGAAAATATCACTATTATATGCTCAACTTCTTCTTGCATTGATAAAAACAAAATATTTATTGGAAATGAAGAGGTGGCTTTTCGATAAAATGTTGGTCAAAAGTACACACCAGATCGCACAAAATGAGTTCGAAAATTGAAGAGAAAAAATCCATTTCAGAGGGGGACACAAGACTCCCCCCTGTTCGAGCTTTTATACCATCTATACTAAAATCAAGAATATATCAGTATATGCTCAACATCTTTCGTGCATTGATAAAAAACAAAATATTTATTAGAAATGAAGTGGTGGCTTTTTGATAACATTTTGGTCAAAAGTATACACCAGATCGCATCAAATGAGTTCCAAAATTGAAATATTTGCTACTTCTGACGGGGTCACATCCCCCCCCCCCCCCCCCCCCCCCAGACTCCCCTCTGTCCGAACATAGCTTACGCACCGCTTGGATGGTACCAGCACAATTTGATTTGTTTGGGTCCCCCCCCCCCTAAAATGTTGCTGGATCCGTGCCTGCGTGGGAGGTGTCAACAATTTAAGAGCGGCGGGGTGTCCCAAAAACCGGAGAGCAAAAAACCGAGTACGATAACCGACAATACGCTATAATCGTAACATTTTAGAAGGTGTTGTGAATTACTTACGTAACAAGCAGAAGAACACACTGTTACTTGAGTATCATCGCACACTTCTTCCAACTTGGGGAAAAGTAATTGTCCATCTGCTGACTTCAACAATATTTTGCAATATCTACAGCGAAAGCCTGTTTAAAACAAGATAGAATGTTCATGATTATGTGCCTTTTCCGAAGAGATTTTCAATAGAGAGATGAATACACAGCACGAGAAGATTTAGTTAATCTGTCCAGGGATATTAATAATTATGGGATAAGAAACTCCAGAGACAAAACCCCGATTCTCTTGACCTTAATAGTTTGTCGCAACTGTTCTAGATGGCGCTATAACATGATCGAAGCCAACCAGGGGATATTAGACATGATGATCCCAATCTCTTTGAAATACATTTATGGCACAGAAATTATTCACATTAATGGTTGAAAAAAATCTAATTTCTAATACACTGGCGCGGATTTGGTTTAAGACAGGCAGAATCACCTATTGTATGGCATGAAATATCAATAATTCTTTATTTGAAATTAATTTTAATGTATAACTAGATCGGAATATCAAATCATGGATGGCTTCGTCTGGCAGCGACGTACAATGGGCGTTGCAATATTTACATTTCATGAATATTTAAATTAGAAAACTAAGAAACGTGTTAAAAATCATGTAGATTTTTAGAGGAGGGTCAATAACATCTGCAGAACGGTAAAATGTATAGTTTTAAACACGTTTGGTGACCAAATTTATGTCGTACAATGTCGGCAAATTCACGTTTTGAAAATCCGTGGTCTTCAAAATTACAGGAATCCTAACTCATTCTAAACCTCACCAAATCATGAAATGAACCCTCGTCTACAAAAAAAGTCCGTGTACGTATTGCTCTATCTGCTTGGAGATAGCGAAGACCACGGAAACCTCATAGCTTTATACCACGGAATGAAATCTGCCATACACATTACATGGCGAAAATCGTACAGATTTGCACTGCAGACCTCTGTGTAGGGAGTGTTGACAATAGCATGACAATAGCAAGGTCGTTTGACTATTGTGTTTGTGCATGTTTGTGACGACTGACCCCGTTTATCAATCTTCATAGCTTTCATAAGGGCTTGGGCGACCTAACTATTGACTGCGACTTTTGAAAATGGGATATTTTCCTTTAAATGGTGCTAATCATGGTTTATCTTTGTTGTTAGAGGGCAAATTTGGTATCAAATTATGCCTAAAAGATTCATCTAAATGCCTATCTAGCCTGTTTGGACAAAAACAAATTGAAAGTTACTCAAAGTGACATAAACAAAGTGGTATACTTTCTTTTGTTGAACCCTCTATGTCTGTTTCGTACACCTCTGCATGACTAGCTTTTCATCAAGGCGTTGTGGGGGTTGAGTACCTTAAAAAAAGGTGTGAGCGCCCTCTGTAAAAATGGTATCGGCTTCCCGCCACGCTTCGCTCGGCGCTCGTCTTTGACAAAAACTAATCCATGACTAGCATTAGGGGGGTTGCTATTTAATTTTGAAAAACATTTTTTTAATTCTCAAAATATGGTATGACATAGGCAAAACTGATATGTGAAAGGGAAAAAATATTTGATTAACTTGAACGCCCGGTTAGACAGAGAGGCCAACCACACGGTTGTCGTGTGGTGTAGTAGGGTTTAAAGGGTTATAGAAATGAAAATAACAAAATGTTAGAAGAAAAAAAGAACAAGAAATGCTGCATGATTCTAGGTAGCCACTTTTTCAGGGGATTTTTCGCCGAGAAAAGTGACCCCTAAAGCACTTGGCTCAGTATTCTTCGCCAAGTATATAGCCCGGTCCATTTTTTCGCCGAAAAACGTCAACGCCCGGTTAAACAAAGAGGCCAACCACACGGTTGTCGTGTGGTGTAGTAGGATAATGGTTACACTTGGATGCAGTGAGATACTAGTGATCAGGAAGCAAATTCACAACATTGATGCTTAGGGCCCGGGTTCGAATTTATTAACCGTACACACTTACTGTATAAATGTATTGCTGTACAATGTACATGTGCTATGCGCTTTACTCCGTCAGGTATCACATGTTGTTTACGGTAACGAAAATCGCGGCCCGGGTTGGGGAATGTGTATTAACCATTTTTTTAAGAACTTTTCAATTCAATGGGTTCCCGGTGTTTCCTGTACATTTTTAGTATGCAAGGTGTCCTAAGACTTAAGCCTAAACAAAAAAGAGTTTGATTGGCCTAAACCGACCGACCCTAAAGACATCGCCGACCCTGAATAAATAATAAATAAGCTCTCGCCTCTTAAACTATAACTCCTACGTAAAAATATGAAATAATAAAGTTGTAAGGAAATGTCTTATGATCCTTAATTTGCGATATTACACGTGAAGATTGAATAAAATATAACTCTGTTATGTGCCCAAAACCAAAGCAAAGTCCGTTTTTCATTTTAACATTTTGTTCAGACGCGGCCTCGGATTAGCAACAGTCGTATTATTGATTAACTGTAGCAAGTAAATCACCACACGGGTGAATAGTAACATGAAGATGCTTCGATTGATAAATGCAGCCCGTACACATAGGGGAGATGCGGGAGAGTTAAGCCACCGGGAGAGTTGAACCACCCCCTATAACTCGAAAAGTAGTAACTTACTAAAATTTATATTGGCATATATTGTTATATAGCATCAATACGACATTGTTAGTGTTAAACTCTACTGTCATGTGTGCTCGGTATCAAAGATACCTAAACAAAATCATTTATTTCACTTTTGAGTGAAAAATAGAAAAATAAATGTTTTGTCTTTTTCCCCATAGCAAGACTTAGAATATAATAGCGGTAATTTGTTTATTGAAGGGGGTATATATGACCATTATTTTAGAGAACTATTGTAAACTACCAAAAGTTCTACACCAGACAGGATTTGGGTTATTTACAAAATGGTCACCATGAGGAGAGTTGAGCCATTGGTCATGGGGAGAGTTGAGCATAGGGAAAACATGTAGTAACATTTTGATTTTTGGACTAAAGGTGAAAAAAGTATAATAAATGAGAGAAAATGTTATTTTGTGCCATGATAATAACAATTGAGCACCATATTTACTTTAAGGATTAATAAATCAAAAGTTGAAAAAATATGATTTTGTTTTTTTCACCAGCCATTGACTTATCATGCTGGCTCAACTCTCCTGTAATGGTGGCTCAACTCTCCCATACTGTAGGGAGAGTTGAGCCACTTTACCAAATGTTTTCAAACCTTTTGTATAAATAAACCTTAACTGCTATCCCAACTGTTATTGTTTCACAACGAAAACAACACTCTAAAGTTTATCTTACACTCATTTTTTACAGGTTTGTACTTTTCTTCCGCATATGGTGACACAAAATATAAAAAATGGCTCAACTCTCCCGCATCTCCCCTACCTGTCACATTACGTTCCATCGTGTAAAGTTTGAGCCAAGTTTTAGATATTGTCTGACCATGATCTGACATATTGAATTGGCTATCATGCTAGTATTTGTGTGTGAACATGGTGTGAACATGGTGTGAATGCGGGTGATACACCCTGGACCAACTGTCTAGACGACCCGAAAAGGCACTCTCGCTGTAACCACGCCGCAACACTCCTGCTATGTGCCTTATTGGCATAGTATGTCGGTCTTTAGCCCCATTGGGCTACATTTTAAACTAAAATCTGCTATATAATTGTAATTTCTTTTGAAATTTGAACTTTATATTTGACAAAATCTGAAATCACACTAGTTTTTAAATAAATTCAAGTTCAAACATTGAATTTCTTAACGCAAGAACATTGAAAAGTCGCGTGTTGGGCTAAAAAAATCCACCCAAGAATTGTTCAATTCAACACATTGACCGCACGCTGGGAAGACCCTGAGGCAGTCTGTCTACAATCTAGCCACATGAATAGACACACGCGATGACTTTCAGCCACATTGGGCTAAGTTTTAAAACTAAAATCTGATCCAGGGATAATATATTGTGATTTTTTTTTTCGAATTTTGACATTTTGACTTTGACTTAATTTGAAATAGTACTAATTCCAATGACAAATTGAAGTTAAAGTGCGAATTTCTCACACAACAACTTTCAAAAGTATGACGTTGGGCTTCTTTCCACCCAGAAAATTATCCAATTTAATTGAATCTAAATAAACTTGAATATTGGTAAACTTTGAACATTTTCTGTCAGAATGCTTTTAGCTAATTTTGTAAATATCCTATGGATTTCACTCGTTCGACCAGCAAACAATATGAACATTATTCATTTATGAACATTAACACAAGAAAAACAGCAACAACTGTAATAATTACGTTTCTAAATTCCCCACTAATACCATGCTAGTACCAATTTCTTCCTACTATGGACCAAACCAGGATACCACCCCTGGCGCTATATGTGAGTAGCCGGGCTAGAAAATACACAGATGTGGTGCAATAAATCAAATAAATCAGCCAAAGAAAGTCATGATATATTACCCCGGATACAAGGGCATATCCGTGGTCACAAAAATCTCAGAATATAAATGGAACGGAACCGTAATGATTTTGTCCTTCGTGCTCAAAACCCAAGGATGAAAATGTATACTGCACTTTATTCTATCCTTTTAATGTAGCGTTCTTAATTAGTAACCGATCTTCGTGAACAATGCCTCAAATTAAAGAAAAGCGATTCTTTACAACGTTATTTAATATTTTACGTAGGAGCTATAGTTTTGAAATTAAGAGCATATTACCAGGGATACTATTAATTTTGGGATAGGAAAGTCCTATACTAACACACGTAGCGAAAACGGTGCCGTTTGCATAAATTACATAAATTATAGTAATCATCGGAATGTGTCGGTGACCGGCGTTGAACGCGTTTAACAGTGTTTAACCAGGTTTAACGTAATATTTGGTCAGCATAGGTTTGAGGGCGTTGTGGATTTACACAGACGACGGTGGCCACGCGAAACCTAAATGTTGAATACGTAATGAAAGGGGAATAACCCCGGGGAATAACACGTAATCGCGAATGTTAATCTTATCATTTTGACAAATTCATCATAATTAGAAGAATTGTCATCGTTAACCGGGCGATGACTGTTAAAAATAATTCAAAATAGTGCACTCCCGTTGACATATTGGGTCGTCTGAGAGACGCGTGGCCAGCGTCGTGTCGTCTGCTACAATCACGCCTGATCAGTATAGCGCCACCAGTTCTATGCTGACCAAATTTTAATTTAAAAGTGGACCCGATCGGCAAGTTCACTGGCACACCCCTGATATTACCTGGTGAGTTACTTATTTTGAGGACTGTATTCTTTTCAAACACATGTTCGCCATTTCATCATCAATGTTAAGAAAGAGAACACGCGCTAAAGGAATGTTTTTAAACCTGGACCCATTTCCCAGTGGTATATCTAATCCCCGATACTCTATCGTACCTTCATCAGCACCACTGGCAGAAGCGCTAGCATCTGGACATGGTTCATCTCTGTGTCCACGCCCACGTCCCCGTCCGTGTCCACTTCGTTCTTCGAAATAAACAAATGGTTTAATGACGGTCGGTTATTCAAAACAGGATAATCATGTGCCTATATAGGCCTACTTTGACCTTATGATGAGGTAAGTAATAACTCAGTTATAATGAGTCACATATTTGATGTGACATTATCCACCTAGCACATAAAGTCCCTGACCAGGTGCTTTGAGGTTGGCTAATTCAAAATAGATAATCGGTACCAAAAATCTGAGATATACATTAAATGAGCAAATTCCTTCTCCGCAGTTTGATACCTCATTCAACAAAATCGAATGGATACTTTTAAACTAATGGCGATTTCAATGACCGCGCATAACAACAGCAAAGCTCCACTAGGTATAGGAAACCAAAAGGGAGAAGAAAAAAATGAAAACAATCTTTTTTTTGGCACTTTTTGGTCAAAATTTCAAAAAATACAAGTTAAGGTGAAAAATGAGAGATTAGTCCCTAGATCATTACCATAACATTAGAATCAAGCAATTGTTGGCATTTTTACTAAAAAATTCTCAAAAATTCAACATTTTTCGTCAAAATTGACGCCAAATTTAGATTCTCTGATCCATTTCCTTTCCAAAAATGTATACTTTTGTATGCATTTGATTAATAGTTCAATAATTACAGCACTCACAAAAACAAAACAAAAACAAAAACTTCCTTGAGCCCCCCCCCCCCCCCCCCCCCCCCCCCCCCCCCCCCCTTAAGTAACATATGGGAAATTCTAAAAAAAAATGGTGCCAATACCGTTTTTCCATTCTTTGGTTGGTTAGCAAAGTTGTTGTTTCATTGCAGGCTAACGAAGGCGATGGCGGTGACCTATCGACCCTGCATAACGGAGTAATGACGAATTACCTACCTTCTAGGGACACGTGCGCACTCTCTGTATAAGCCAGGGTCAACACTACAACAAGCATGATATGGAACCTAGTCATCGTTGAATAGTGATAGTTTATCTGACGAAGAAAAAATACATGTAAATGACAGATAAGGGCAGTTAAGTAGCGTAGCCAGGGTCACTTGTCAGGGGGGGTAAAGGGATATTCCCCCGGTGAGCACCAGTTCGACCCGGTGCGGTGGCGTGTCCAGGTTTTTCATGTATGTAACTTTTTGAATTGCCGTCGAGTAAGAAAATGACAAGCGGGGGGAGGGGGGGTGGTAGGATAGAGGCGACCGGCGTGAAAAACTGCAATTTCCAACTAATTTGCCTGTCTTCCTTTCTCCTTTCCATCCGTTTCTTTTCCCTTTTCTCTTTCCTTCCCTTTCCCTTTTTCCTTTCCTTCCCTTTTTCCCTTTCCTTTCCTTCCTCTTCTCCCATTCTTTGCCTTCCCGATTTTCCGCTTAGTTCCCGATTTCCCGGTCAAATTATTTTACGCTACTGGATAAAGGCGCTTTAACCTACTCTGTAAAACACATTTCGGCGATGAAGTGTAACAGGTTATACGATTATCACTGTGATGCCAACTGGATATTCCTGAACCTGATCGAAAGGAACACCCCATAAAGTCTTTGGCGTGCACCGTTATTCCTACAGCTGCGTGATCTAGTTAGAGGGTAATAATCACTCTTACCATGGAAGTACGATCTTCCATGCTCTTGCTAACATTTTCGCAGCGATAAAACGATTTAGGGCTACTACACAACAGCAAAAGTGTATATCCCCTACTATACGAAATATCTAATAGATATGGGCTTTTCTTTTGGCATCATGCGATAGATTTGCAACCACGTGCACAGTCAATAGTTAGGTCACCCAAGCCCTATATGAAAGCTATGAAGATTGTTAAACGGGGTCAGCCGTCACAAACATGCACAAACACAATAGTCAAACAACCTTGCTATTGTCAACACTCCTTACACAGAGGACTGCAGTGCAAATCTGTACGATTTTCGCCATGTATGTCTATGGCAGATTTCATTAAGTGGTATGAAGCTCTGAAGTTCCCGTGGTCTTCGCTATCTCCAAGCAGATAGAGCAATACGTACATGGACTTTTTTGTAGACGAGGGTTCATTTCATGATTTAGTGAGGTTTAGAATGAGTTAGGATTCCTGTAATTTCGAAGACCACAGATTTTCAAAACGTGAATCTTCCAACATTTTACGACATAAATTTGGTCACGTGTTTAATACTATACATTTTACCGTTCTGCAGATGTTATTGACCCTCCTCTAAAATTCTACATGATTTTTAACACATTTCTCAGTTTTTGAGATGCCCAAATAGACCATTTTCCGAAGCTATTTCTAGTAAATATTGCAGTCACTGCGAGTGCGACTCCATTGTTCTCTTGCGTATAACAAAATATGACATGCAGCGTGACCTCCCTACTGACTGGTGCACCGATTCCTGATAACTATCGAGCGCTAACGGAACGTATGTCCACACAAAAACCAACACAATACATACAGCTCGTAGTTTTACATACTGTAGGCCTATAGGTTTCTGTTTGTAACGGAATCAAGTCGGGCCATTGCCACTCTTGTCAATAACTACCCACTTCGGCCAAAAGCTTCTCCGTCCAATAGCCACTTCATCCAATAACCACTTTGTCCAATATCCACTTCAACCAATCCCAGTTCGTCCAATCGCGGCATGCATACTTACCCTCAAACCATGTTGTACATGTACTTGTTAAATTCTTGATAGCAAACATCAATTTCAACGATTCTTTTTTCATAAGAATAATATAGTATTTGAATACGTGTATCATTGGTTTGTCAAGTTTGTTTGGTCTTTTTGGAAAAACTATCCTGGTCAACTATATATTGACTCACACTGTAGGCTTATATGGTTAAAACAGGTAATAATATATTTAGATATAAGAACTGGTGCGTGGTATCTCTGCCACAAAAACCAATATAACACACTAACCTTTCAGCGTATCCAATACTTTGCAAGACACTTCCTTCGTCCGCTCAAATCTGTCAGATATTGGATACTCGTTTGCTGTTTTCTTCATAATATATACATTTAAGTGAACTGTAAAACAGAACCAGCTGATTGGAGTTGCTATAAGCTGACATGTGATGCTATTGGTCAAAGCATATGCTAATCAAACACACGTGACTGTAATGCTATTGGCATGATAGGTGCATATGTTTATCATGCATACGTGACTGTGTGTAACAATTTTATTGGTGCATCATGTTTATGCATGTACATGTACGTTTTAGACTCAACAGACCCTCGTTTCATCTTACTACCAGTCTGCTCCGGAACGGGAGCGCGTTCGGCTTGAGGGCGTACTATTGATTAGGGTTGCGTAATTAGAACTTATATTTTATGCAATAGGGCCCAGGTTATTAGCTTCACGGTCTAAGTTAGCTCTTAGTAACATTAGGGACATGTGTTATAAGCTCGTCTCCTGTCGCGTTACACACGGATTTTGGCTTTCGCGACATGATTTTAACTTTACACATTTATATTTGCTTGTATACCCCTGAGGTAGTAAAAGTATACATTTTCTGAAGGGAAATTGCATGAGAAAACCAAATATGCCATCGAAATTATAGTACAACTAAGGACTAAAATGGTATGATTCACAATGTTCGGAAGAATAACAGAGTTTTTAAATTTTTAATTGGAGATCCATATATTGTTTGTTTATTTTATACAGAAAAATCAATACACAAATGACCTAACTTGTGGTGGAACGGTTCTGGCACTCTTTAGAGTTATAACAGGCAAGATTTTCATTGAAAACTAAATAAATTCTACTTTTTTTTTACGCCTATCATATTTTGATGACTATTGAGTGTAAAAACGGATAAAAGCCCCCCCCCCCCCCCCAAAAAAAAAAAAAGTTGACACGGACCGGGTTTGTGTTTTGGGATGGGTTGAGGTTAAGGAAGTGAGTTATGTGTATGGGGTGGGTTATTGGGGTGCTGGGCGGGGGGATGTCGTGTGTTCCGGCGGGGATGGTGGTTTTTAGGATCGAGATGGGTGTGATGAGACATGAAATATAATTAAATTCCAATCAATTTGACATTCAGCAAAGTAGGACTAATTGAAGTTATTATCTAGTTGTTGTGGGGTTTTTTTTAATTATTTTTTTTTAAATAGAATAACCGTATATTCCCTGCCCCAAAAAGTTAATTTGAAAAAATATTATGTTTGATTAATGATTTTCTTTTCGAGAAATCGACGACTATGTAAATTTTATTCCATAGAGCTCTGTATAAAAGCACATCTTCTCCACCCCACTGTCTTTTAATGCAAGATTATGCGACATTGGCGCTTCTCGGACACGTGCCATAGACATAAATGATTGCTTTAAACGATTTAAAGTTTAACATGTATATTAATCGAAATGGCCAAATATGAGGGTTTACGAATTACGCCTTAAATGAGAAAACAAAGATTTGAATACAAGTTTTGCCTACTTCCGCCCCCCCCCCCCCCCCCCCCTCCGAACGACATGGAGTCTTACATGATTTAAATAGTATTTAAAAAGATATTTTTGATTCTAAGACACGTGGAGTTGACACTAATAATCTGTACCGAATAATTATTTAAGGTTGAATTAAGTTCTGCATACTTCCGCCCCTCCCCCCCCCCCCCCCCCCCCCCTGCTCCGTACAGCACGGGGTCTAACATGCTCTAAAATGTCACTAAAGATACATCTCCGGTTCTAAGACACGCGTGGAATTGACACTAATGATCTTTACCAAATATTTAAGGTTGAATTAAGTTCTGCATACTTCCGCTTCCCCCCCCCCCCCCCCCCCTTCTACGTACGACACGGGGTCTAAAATGCTCTAAAATATCACTAAAGATACATCTCCGGTTCTAAGACACGCGTGGAATTGATACTAATGATCTTTACCAAATATTTAAGGTTGAATTAAGGTCTGCATACTTCCCCCCCCCCCCCCCCCCTGCTCCGTACAGCACGGGGTCTAAAATGCTCTAAAATGTCACTAAAGATACATCTCCGGTTCTAAGACACGCGTGGAATTGACACTAATGATCTTTACCAAATATTTAAGGTTGAATTAAGTTCTGCATACTTCCGCCCGCCCCCCCCCCCCCCCCCCCCTTCTCCGTACGGCACGGGGTCTAAAATGCTCTAAAATGTAGTACAAATTCATCTCCGATTCTATAGACACGTCCTCGGCCCATGGCACAAACCACGCACCAATCGAGGTCATTGATTCTCACAAAATGGGCCGAAAAAGTCGACATTCGTCATAAAAACTGCTCCTCCCACTTCCATTGTAAATTGATGATTATAAGGATTTATGTCAATAAAAACCAACGGGCGACGTGTTTGTTTATTTTATACAGAAAAAACAATACCTAACTTGTGGTGGAACGGTTCTGGCATGAACAAAACCAATATAAAACAAAGAGACAGGAGCATTGAACGAGTCAAAATACAAATGGATGCCAAGGAAAAGCAGGTCATTTTATGCGAGCTTCAAGAGGTAGAAGAGACTCAACAGGGAAAGAGGAGGAATAAAAATGAAGGAGAAAAGAAAGAAAGTGAGGCTAGCGAACAAAATGATGTGTTGTCATGAGAAAGTGTGTGTGTTTAAAGTGTAACATAAGTGGAAATATAATGATGCTTGAGCTGTCTTTTGAATGATTGTTTATTTGTGATATTTGTGAGTGTGTTGGGAAGATCGTTCAAATGCTTAGCACCGTGGCATAGGATCTGATGTTTTTCAGCGGTGGTCTTTGGGAGAGGAAGGTGACATTTTGTGCTTGTCTAGTGTAATGTGCGTGAATTTGGTGAACTAGTTTTCGAAGTTGGGAGGAAGGTTGTTGTGGAAGAAGTTTTGAGATTGTGAAAGAGAGGTAAGGTGTGTGACAGCGTCATCTGTTTGTTATTGTGCGAATGAACCATTTCTGAGTGATGTTTAAGCTGGTGATTCTAGACTGGTAATTCGAAGCCCAAATGGTGTTGCAGTAGCTGATGTGTGGAAGAACCAACGTGTTACGAGGGTCGTTCAATAAATAATGAAAGTGATCATAGTATGGGATGCATGAGTGACTCTATTGAGAGATAATGTGATCAATACAAAGTATGAACCTTTGTCTTTCAAACAATACAGTTTTGGATTTCTAAGTGTGAACTATGACGTCATAGCATTGTCTCAAAGTAAGTACACTTGGGACACTGCTAAATCAGTTATTTGGCGGTAAATTTGAATTGTTTGTATGAAACATGTGGTAAGAAGATTGCATAACATGACACCAGAAGCAGGTAAATCCCAATTTTTTTCGTGTAAGTATGATAAAAAATACCATTACTTTAATCCCTGTGTAATTTGATATATGTAGTATAAGAGGAAAAAGTAAGGAGAGGCGATTGAATAAAAAGTATACAAATATCAGTATTTCAAATAGCCAATTTTCATTGGAAAATGCCCAGTATTAAAGTGAATCACTAAAATTGCGGAAAATCAAACAATTTAGGAAAAATCCAAGCAATTAACCAGTTTGGGAGATTCCATATGATAGCTAACTAATTATCTGAACTTATTCGCATGAAACCTGCAGAAAATATGCGCATGCGCAGACGGCAGATAATTTTGAACTGGGCCAAAAATGGCTAAAATCATGAAATTTACCAGATAAAAGCTTACTGTGCCTTCAAATTTTAATCAGAAGTAATGAAAAATGCTTCAATCAATGTGTATAAATATTGTGATAGTTAAAATGAAGATATACATGAATTTATCAATCAAAGATGGCTGCCACAACCACTCTTATTACTGTTATCTTTAGAGCTACTACATATGTATTGTTAAAGTAATCGTCACATTATTTCAATGGTTTGTGGAAATTTTATGAAAAGTTCCTCTTGAAATCCCCACTATTGTTGCTTTACATCCCACAACAATTTACTAAATTATAATCCCTCCATTGTTCTTTATCCTTTGTTGTTTTCTAAGGTATATTTTTGCAGATTTTGCTAAATAAAAGCGTATTTGAGATGGTCCCTTCTTGTTTGTAATAAGGAATTCAGATCTAAAAAAGAGTGTCAAACAGAGATAAGTTTGTGTTCTAACTATGTGCCAAGTGTTATCTGTTTTTATGCTTGCATTGCTGAGATATACGCAAATGTATTAATCAACCCATATTCAACAAATTACATATCCAGCCAAATAATTGACAGATTTCAGTCAGTGTCTGAAACCTGTTGTGTTTATCTTAATGACGTTACATAACCAAAGGTGTCTAACAATCCAAAAGTGTATTGTTTGAAAGACAAAAGTTCATACTTTGTATTGATCACATTATCCCTTAATAGAATCACTCATGCATCCCATACCATGATCACTTTCATTATTTATTGAACGACCCTCGTATAAAGTGATTTCAAAATGCGGTGAAGAAGATGATGCTTAATTCTGTAGATCAAGCGTGTGCAACCTGCGGCCCGCCGGCCTCTAATCTGCGGCCCGCGAAGCAATCCCAAAATTCCCATTGATGCGGCCCGTTTTAACTGGTACTCCCTAGGTTACACTAATGGCGAATTGATTTAGCCAGAGGGGGGCGAGGGGGCCAATTTCCCCCCCCCCCCCCCAATATTGACTGTCGTGTCGGTTGAGATTGGCACTGTCGGTTAATTAGACAAGAGGAATCATGGAATTATGATGGTCAAAAGTGCACAGACCTAATTGTTTCGCGCGCTACTTGCGCATGTGTACCCCAAATGGATTTTCTTTTGGTAGAAACTTGTTTAAAGCAGAAATGTACCTCAATCATAGCAAAAATAAGTGTAAAGTCGAAAAATTTCGCGCGCTCTGCGCGCATTTCTTTCATCAAAACAGACTTGTGATTGCGTGTTAAAATCCCTGGTTAAAATGGCGAAGAGAAGCGGGTATCCGGATGTGTTTTGGAATGTTTGACATTCACTGCGGCCCGTGAATGGATCTCAAAATCACAATGCGGCCCGCGTGGTAGAAAAGGTTGCACATGCTTGCTGTAGATGGTACTTCTGGCGTGAGATGCACTTGTGATAATATAATTAATGTGTACGTGGTTCCAAGTGAGTTTATCATCTTATGTGATACCAAGAAATTTAGGCTGTGGACTTGTGAGATGTCTTGATTGTCAATTGTGATTTTGTTAGAGTGATGAGGAGTTTTACATGAGAAAAGCATGTAGTTAGTTTTAGAGACATTCAACGAAAGTGTATTTGCCCTGAACCAGTCAGTGATGTGTGTTAGTTCAGTGTTCATGTTATGGTAAAGTGATTCAAGGTCTGAATGAGAAAGGAAAATGTTAGTATCGTCTGCATAGAGGATGAGTTTGAGTATACTAGTACTAGTAGTGTTAGTAATGTCATTCATGTAAATGATGAAAAGGGGGGACCTAAAATAGAGCCCTGGGGAACTCCGACAGTGATTTCCCTTGTGGTTGAATGACAGTTGAGTGATTTTGAACCATTTCAGGGCGATACCCCGAATTCCATAGTGATGAAGATTGTCAAGAAAGATGTTATGGTCGATGGTATCGAATGCATTGGAGAGGTCCAGGAATTTTCCCATGGTGTGATCTTTCTTTTTGAGTGCATGTGTGAGGTTGGTAGTTAGTTCGAGAAGTGCCATGTAGGTTGATTGTTTGGATCTGAATCCGTATTGCTCATTGACCAAAAAATTGTATAATCTGGTGTAGACTATTTTCTCGAGAATCTTAGAGAATGATGGCAGTATGGAAATGGGCCTGTAATTAGTAATGTAGTGCTGGTATTTACTTTTGAAGACAGGGATGACTTTTGCAGATTTAAGTTTATGTGGGACGATGCCAGTGAGTAGTGGTTGGTTGAAAATATGCAAGAGAGGTGTCGTGATGTGATCATATGATTTGTTGGCAATACCAGAATCGATGTTATCTGTTCCCATGCTTTTACCGGATTTTAGGAGATGATTCAAGTCGTTATGAACTGTTTGTAGTAACAACATAGGATATGTAACGCTATTTAATTATATAGGCATTCGTATTTGTTCTGTATTGATGTATGTCATGTGATTGTGAAAGTTTTTCTTTTGTTGCAAGTTACATAAATAAATAAATATAAAAAATAAAAGCCATCTAGGCTCTATTAAATTTATAGATGTTTTGAATGTACTTATCTTTAAAAAAATCTATTTGTTATAGCGTATGATTTGGTTATGTGATGCAAACATGGATTAATATCTGTATTTGAAGAGGTATTTTGCAAAAGGGCCTACATCCACTTTGGCTCTTATTGAGAAAAAGTCAAAAAACTGTTTCTAAATATTCAAGTTGAGCAATTGAAAAACTGAATGGATTATGAAAGAGGTACACTACATACTAATTGAAATTGAAATAAATTTTAAATGTGCTAGGTTTTTTTTTTTTTTAAATCATGTTTACATTTTTTGAAAATTTGGATGTAGGCCCTTTTGCAACAAAACTCCATCTGTTTGTACATAAAGAAAAAATACCACACACAAAAAATCATTTATTTTAATCATTTCAAATAAATAAGTTTGATATTGAAATGTATAGGTCACAATCATATGTTTCAAGGAAATAAAGTCTGTATCCCGATTTAATTCTGGATAGGCCCTTTTGCAACAAAACAACAATTTCAATGGCTGTTTACAATGAGATGTAGGTCTTTTTGAAAAAAATGACTTTGTTTCCTTGAAACATATGATTTTTCCCTATACATTTCTATATCAAACTCATTTTTTGAAAAAATGCACCATAGCCCTTTTGCAAAATACCTCTTCATTTATGAATATATGTATTATATTGTGATCATGCTATGCAAAAGGTGTGAATAATTGAAAATAAATTTTAAAGAAAGAAAGAAAAAAAACCTAGGCTCTATACAGTATAGCTACCATTAGGCCTAGCTCATTTACATTGGAACGCGTGATGTAGTGTCGTATACGCTCTTGGGGAGATGTCGTTAATACTATAATGCTTAGTTCACACCTGGCATTAACGAAACGTAAACACGAGCATTACAGATGCCTGAAAATGTTATGACCTCCATTATATCACATACGTGCAAAAAAGGGATGATTTTTGAAATATGATTTGATATATTAGTTTGATTTTGTAAACGTTTGTTCCAATCTGTATTTAGGTAAGTGTATGTTTCTATTGTGTTATTGGAACTCAGTGGGAACTGTCCATGACTGAGAACTTGTTCTTGAGCCAAAATGAGCCTAAATCTGGTCCTCTACATCCCACTATCTAGTCCAAGGCTACTTCCCATAAAGGATTCATGGGTTACAGAAAACCCTTGCAAGGCACGAGACAACTTCCTCTAGGTGCCACCATCATACAGTCTCTGGTGGTAAGCTGGAAGTGGATTACAGGATGAGTCAATCCAGCCATGCTATGAATTCTCTATCGTAAATCATCGTTTTAAGAGTGCATGTAGGGATGTGCGTTTCCAAATACTAAACTATGAACTTTCTATTGTTGATAGGGAAATACAACAAGGGCATAATGTTAGTGTAAAAAAAGTCAAGTCAAGCAAGGTTGGTTTTTACAGACTCAATGCAAATGTGAAATTTATTGACTAATATAAATTGCCTATCTGAAATCAGCCTTGCCCTGTAATTCATATTAAGATTGATTATAAGCGATGTAATAGCAAATTTCAAGCTATCATTCACTGTAGTGATATATAATGTAGTTATCACATCCATTGAACAGAATGGCAAACAAAGACCATTTGCAAACTGAAAACAACCATTTTATTGAAAATGGTATACATTGTATATCTACCCATCACATTTTCTGATATGACAAAAATATGAAAATCCAATTGAAGACATGGTACTAAACATTAATTTAATAGAATACCCAGTCTTGGGCCCCAATCATCCTGTATTCTCGCAGCAAATCTATTTATCAATAGATTAGTTCCCAAAATATATTTTGTTCTGCCCTGCGGCCTTGCCAATCCTCTTCTTAGGCTTCTGAATCAAGGCTTGTTTGTTTAGGGTTGAAAGTCACCTTAAATTCAGAGAATTAGGCTATGCAATGAAAATATTTCATATGAATTCACAAATATCATTTATAAACTCAGTAATCTTATACTTCTACGGTGTGCAAAGTTCTCTTTCAGGTTTGTAATTTTTAGGGGAACGTCACGTCGTCACCCCCCCCCCCCCCCCCCCCCCCCTCCTGCCCCCTCACCCCGCTCTCAAGTTTGTGACTCGACTGCACCCACCCCTCTCAATGTCTGACTCGGCGGCAAGTTGACAGCATTGAATGCCTTCCTTGTCAGTTCGCTTTTATTTTTCGCCCACCCAATATGAAAAACCTGGCTACGCCACTACTGGTTTGTTTTATTGAAAGATAATAATATGCAAAAAAAGCTTGCTATATACTGACATTTTATTGAACTCATCTTTATAGTGCTTGGTATCAGTGAACATCTTTATTGTGTTTTATTACTACAGGTGGCAAATTGAATCTCGCATAATGTTTCAACACACAAAAAACACTACGTTTTTCACACTTTACACTTCATCTCTTTATTTATACGGTCTTTGCTCCCGCGTAGTGTGTTGAAAATGCGAAGCCGTGAGATATAATTGATATTCGATTCTTTCGTAAAAAACCTAATATCATACATGTGTACCTCAACTTATCAAGATCCTTCTTGACCTTAAACCTCTGTCATCATTTTGCTCAAAATAATAATTTTCCGTGATTCAAACATTAACTAGTCCACATAAGATCGTGATCAGCATATTGATAATGTGATGAAAATACCTTATCCAAAATGTATGAATATTTCTATCACTCAAACCAAAAATCTTCCATCGCAAATGCATGTGCGTTGTTTCAAGAGAAATGAGAAAACCAATGAACTTGCGAAAAGGTTGCGCAAACTACTCACAAAAGATTCCCTATGTATGCATGCAAGTATTCGCTTAAAACACCTGGACACCAGCGCGCATTCATTGATTGTTTCTCAATTCTCTTGACATATCATATTATTATACTTGTATTACCTTAGATTCATCCACACGTCATGGAAGTATCATGTATATTCTATTATCATTCTACCACTTGGAAACATCTTACCACTTTTCATGCGGCAATCGTCTGCAGACGAGAGTTCCAAAATGTCACAAAAATGTCAAAACTGTATTTGGAATCAACATGAAAAAAGCATAAAAATAAGTACAAAAATGTCTATTGGTTCAGTAATTCTTGAGATCAGACTTCGAAAGTTGTGAGAGATTTCTGAAAAATCTGTTTCCAAAAACACGAAGCGAAATAGAGTGAAACCGTTACTTTCAAACGAGTTTAATCAGCATGATATATATGTTGTTGTCGCTTTCCTTTAATTGCTGAAATCATCTGACATATATAATTATATTACTGATTCTACAGTTTGATCAGTTCCAAATTGGCAAAGCCTTCTTACAGCAGCGAATGAATAATGAAGGACGCGGGCATGCATGAACATGATGAAGGCAACCATCCCCGTCAGACACTTTTGCCCAAGGGGGGGGGGGGGGGAGGGGGGGGGGGGCGTTTTCACGATTTTTTATCGGAAGCAGTGGCGTAGCTAGGTTTTTTTTCTTCGTAAAAGGTTGCCCCACATTTTCCCAAGTCAGTCACCTCGTGAATTTCACGTAAGTGGGGGGGGGGGGGGGGGGGGGGGGGGGGGGGGGGGGGGGGGGGGTGAAGTCAAAAAAAATTCGCACGTCAAACATTTTTCGCACGGACACAAAATTTCGCAGTCCAAAAAGCACTGTAGTCAATGTTTTATGAGCAGTTTTACTATCATTGATATTTGAAACTAAGAAAAACGCAATTTTTACCTTAAAAAAAAAAAAAAAAAATTCAAAGGGGGGGGGGCGATCGCCACCATCGCGCCCCCCCCCCCCCCCCATCTGACGGGCCTGGCAACAAGCACACTGACACTGGGCAATGTCTTACTATACGTCCCGTAACTCATGTGCGCATGCTCAAACCAATTAAAATGCGTAGTATTGTCCACGGTTTATTCCGTACGGGACGTCTGGCACGATATAGCCGCACACTGGAGGAAGAGGAGGATAAGAAGGAGGAAGAGAAGGAGGTAGGGTATGGACATATGCGGCGCAAATGGGGGGGGGGGGAGTTACGGGGTCACTTCCCCATCATTTTGATGCAGGAGGGACGTTAAAAACGTTATACAAGACCTTTTATGTGTTGAAAATGCCAATTTTTGCGCGCTTTGCACCTATAAGTTTCATCATCGTTTCATTATTCAAGCTTAACAAGAGGGCTTGCAGGAACGTTTTTTCTGGATCATTTCAGTTCAAAAACTGGGTTTTTTTGTGCTAATTTTAGTTCAAAAAACTCAAGAATGTGCGCTCCGCGCGAATACAGGTTTTAACATTATAATGACCCTCAAGCCACACAAGCTGGTAAGCTGGAAGTATATTACAGGATGAGTCAATCCAGCCATGTTATGAATTCTCTATCGTAAATCATCGTTTTAAGAGTGCATGTAGGGATGTTTCCAAATACTAAACTATGAACTTTCTATTGTTGATAGGGAAATACAAGGCGGCATAATGTTAGTGTAAAAAAGTCAAATCAAGCAAGGTTGGTTTTTACAGCCTCAATGCAAATGTGAAATTGACAGACTAATGTAAATTGCCTATGTGAAATCAGCCTTGCCCTGTAATTCATATTAAGCTTATAAGCGGTGTAATAGCAAATTTCAAGCTATCATTCACTGTAGTGATTATAATGTAGTTATCACATCCATTGAACAGAATGGCAAACAAAGTCCATTTGCAAACTGAAAACAACCATTTTATTGAAAATGGTATATGGTTAACTCTCATGAAAACAGTGCAAAATGAACTTTTTGATGTCTTTGGTCCATTTCTGTGTTATGCAATGTTTTCTTGCTTGAAAAACTTCTTTTCTAGATAGATATTGATGTTTTCTACTTGGATCTATATACTTTGATATACTTCTGAACGTGTTTTCACTCAAAAAAATGCCCTCATATACCCCAAATTAGCGAAATTTCCATGTCCGCAGCATAAATGTATATTTTGCCTTTATTAATTACAATACAAATAGGGCACCATTTTCTACAAGATATGTCATAATTTGTAGGGAACATATAGCGATATTCCATGGATAGAAAAAAAAGGCACATCTTTTACGATGTTTACCTGTTTCAGTTTCATATATGTTGTCCGAGATGTTGATGTTTATTACGTTACCTGCGACATATTGAGGATCAACATTGTTCAAAATTAACATTTAAACATTTAAATGTACATATTCTGAATCTAAAAGAACATGGGTGTTGGAAAATAATATTATCAAAAATCTATAGCAGCATGTCTGACCTTGAGAAGAAATCAAAATGCTGCAAAGCATGCGACCTTGTTAAGGATGTTTATTACGTTGTTGAGATTTCTCCCGAACTATGTATCAAAACACACTTTTTGGTTAAAAACCAATTTGATACATATACATAGACTATGTGGTTACTTGGAACACTCGCTAGCTCTTTCCAGATCGTCTACATGGTACTTTGAGTACGAAAAACGTTTACTACGTTATCGTTTATTACGTTGTCGAATAAATCGACAGAGAGACAGCTGCTCTCTACGACTGTATTAAACAAAGATACATGGCAGGCCCTTTTCGCAGGCATGCATGGGGGATACTCGATGAAAGTACAATGCAAAAAAAACACGACGAATGGTAAGAATTCCTCATTTTTTCTTGTAAGTAATATGAACATTAAGCTGAATGACAGTTGAAGTCATTATAGATCTCTTAAGCACATTGAAAATTGACCTATGATATCAGAATGGGGTTAATAATGTGAAGAAATGCAGTAGGTATCGTTAACATCTTCATTGATTGCTTTGTATATACGTTATAAGCCAGCATTAGGCACTGTCGCAGTTGCCAATAACGTAATAAACGGGATAACGTAACCAACCTCATTGTCTAGTCTCATGTCAATGTTGGCTTCAATTCAGTAACTTTCATGATTGATGTACTTGAGTATCATACATTGTATCCAATGTTATAATTGTAATATGTGGACTATTCTATGTGAGGACTGAAACCACCTTATAATGGACAACGTAATAAACTGTCCTTCATTTGATAAATATAATTGCACCCTGTTCATAGTGATTCAACATTTATTATGTGTTTATGAATGTTAACTTAGTGTACATACATATTGTCTCACATACTGACACAATCTCATTTGTTTGCATGCTTCAATGATGCATAGTTCTATGGCTATTGGATAACGTAATAAACCAATTCGTATAATTGTGTGAATAAATACGGTATACCTAGCTGAAACAGCTGCTACCTAGCTGAAACAGCTGCAATATATGTCATTAACTTTGTTTTGTTTTGTTATCTTTATTATACAGAAATATATGCCACACAGTGCAAAAAACCAATGGCGATACCGGCAGAACCAAATGCAACAGTGGAGACAAAAGGTCATCAGAGTACAATCTTATTAACAATTCTACTACCATCATTTTAAATAAAACAAATCAATATCTTACTAATTTTAAGAGATAAAAGGCTATTCAATATTTAGTGCTATTAAAATTTACATAAAGGTTATAATGTCATGGTCTAACAACATATCTGTAAAGTGCCATGTTACATCTGTCGATTTAGTGACCATGGTTTATTACGTTATTCACCATATTTTGCCCTACATCAAAAGAGCAAGTCGACAATATATAGAACTGTCTTTTAGTGGACTTTAGGCAACCTAACTTTTACTAAAATACCATTTACAAGATATGTCTGTGTACAAAATAAACTGACTTGGTCGATGTTGGAATATATTTGTTTACATGTGTTTGTATATGTTTATTACGTTACCCACCCCATAAAGTCCGAATACCAATGCCAGCGTTTTTGGTAAAGCATAATATTTATTGTTTCTGAGCTAAACTTTTAAAAACACATTATAACGCTTGGAAAAAGATACGATTAAAGATATATTTTATACTTTGCACAAAGATATTCATTTTGGAAAACCGTGGCATTTTTTAAGTTTTAAAGCTGAGGTTCAAACAGTGATGTGAAGACACAAAAACAATTCATAATACTTGCAATTTACAAATTACATTGCATTTTGTTCGCTGTAATTGGTAGAAGTATGCTTTCGTAACTATAATTTTGTGTTTTTGGCATCACAGTTTGTAAACTCGTTCTGATTTAGAGCTGATAGGAAGTATATAACGTAATAAACATGGAGCAAAAGCTGCAAACAAGTGATATTATAATCTAAATTCAACGTTATATTGTACAAAAATGCAATGAGTGTTGTTCACAAAATTTTAAATCTAGTATCCAGTACATGTCTACTATTAAAAAATAGTGTAATAAATAAAATTGGAGACAATTTTTTTCTTCAACTTCTGAAATCTCATTTGCACTATTTTCATGAGAGTTGACCATATACTCATCACATTTTCTGATATGACAAAAATATGAAAATCCAATTGAAGACATGGTACTAAACATTAATAGAATACCCAGTCTTGGGCCCCAATCATCCTTTATTCTCGCAGCAAATCTATTGATCAATAGATTAGTTCCCAAAATATATTTTGTTCTGCCCTGCGGCCTTGCCAATCCTCTTCATAGGCTTCTGAATCAAGGCTTGTTTGTTTAGGGTTGAGAGTCACCTTAAATTCAGAGAATTAGGCTATGCAATGAAAATATTTCATATGAATTCACAAATATCATTTATAAACTCAGTAATCTTATACTTCTACGGTGTGCAAAGTTCTCTTTCAGTTTCAGGTTTGTAATTTTTAGGGGAACGGCACGTCGTCACCCCTCCCCCCCACCCCCCCCCTCCACCCGCTCTCAAGTTTGTGACTCGACTGCACCCACCCCTCTCAATGTCTGACTCGGCGGCAAGTTGACAGCATTGAATGCCTTCCTTGTCAGTTCGCTTTTATTTTTCGCCCACCCAATATGAAAAACCTGGCTACGCCACTGGTTTGTTTTATTGAAAGATAATAATATGCAAAAAAAGCTTGCTATATACTGACATTTTATTGAACTCATCTTTATAGTGCTTGGTATCAGTGAACATCTTTATTGTGTTTTATTACTACAGGTGGCAAATTGAATCTCGCATAATGTTTCAACACACAAAAAACACTACGTTTTTCACACTTTACACTTCATCTCTTTATTTATACGGTCTTTGCTCCCGCGTAGTGTGTTGAAAATGCGAAGCCGGGAGATATAATTGATATTCGATTCTTTCGTAAAAAACCTAATATCATACATGTGTACCTCAACTTATCAAGATCCTTCTTGACCTTAAACCTCTGTCATCATTTTGCTCAAAATAATCATTTTCCGTGATTCAAACATTAACTAGTCCACATAAGATCGTGATCAGCATATTGATAATGTGATGAAAATACCTTATCCAAAATGTATGAATATTTCTATCACTCAAACCAAAAATCTTCCATCGCAAATGCATGTGCGTTGTTTCAAGAGAAATGAGAAAACCAATGAACTTGCGAAAAGGTTGCGCAAACTACATGTACTCACAAAAGATTCCCTATGTATGCATGCAAGTATTCGCTTAAAACACCTGGACACCAGCGCGCATTCATTGATTGTTTCTCAATTCTCTTGACATATCATATTATTATACTTTTATTACCTTAGATTCATCCACACGTCATGGAAGTATCATGTATATTCTATTATCATTCTACCACTTGGAAACATCTTACCACTTTTCATGCGGCAATCGTCTGCAGACGAGAGTTCCAAAATGTCACCAAAATGTAAAAACTGTATTTGGAATCAACATGAAAAAAGCATAAAAATAAGTACAAAAATGTCTATTGGTTCAGTAATTCTTGAGATCAGACTTCGAAAGTTGTGAGAGATTTCTGGGGGGTGGGGGTGAAGTCAAAACAAAAAAATTCGCACGTCAAACATTTTTCGCACGGACACAAAATTTCGCAGTCCAAAAAGCACTGTAGTCAATGTTTTATGAGCAGTTTTACTATCATTGATATTTGAAACTAAGAAAAACGCAATTTTTACCTTAAAAAAAAAAAAAAAATTCAAAGGGGGGGTGGGGGGCGATCGCCACCATCGCGCCCCCCCCCCCCCCATCTGACGGGCCTGGCAACAAGCACACTGACACTGGGCAATGTCTAACTAGACGTCCCGTAACTCATGTGCGCATGCTCAAACCAATTAAAATGCGTAGTATTGTCCACGGTTTATTCCGTACGGGACGTCTGGCACGATATAGCCGCACACTGGAGGAAGAGGAGGATAAGAAGGAGGAAGAGAAGGAGGTAGGGTATGGACATATGCGGCGCAAATGGGGGGGGGGGAGTTACGGGGTCACTTCCCCATAATTTTGATGCAGGAGGGACGTTAAAAACGTAAAAACGTTATACAAGACCTTTTATGTGTTGAAAATGCCAATTTTTGCGCGCTTTGCACCTATAAGTTTCATCATCGTTTCATTATTCAAGCTTAACAAGAGGGCTTGCAGGAACGTTTTTTCTGGATCATTTCACTTTTTCAGTTCAAAAACTGGGTTTTTTTGTGCTAATTTTAGTTCAAAAAACTCAAGAATGTGCGCTCCGCGCGAATACAGGTTTTAACATTATAATGACCCTCAAGCCACACAAATAATTCTAAATATTGTGTGGACGTTATTATCATACTGGACCATTAGTGTTAGAAATGCAATTTTTTGCGCGCTTTGCGCGCGTATTAGTTTCAATATTTAAGCTTACTTAAGATGGCTATAGGACAGTTTTTCATGACCATTTTAGTTCAAAAACTCGAAATTTCTCGCGCTCCGCGCGCGTGTTTTCTAGAGGTTTTGATATTGTAATGGCCCTCAAACAACACCAACTACTCTAAATATTATGAAGGGGAATTTAAAAACGTTATCAGTGATGTAGTACTCGAGTCGAGACCGGTCTCGAGTCCTTATTTTGAAGGACCGCGGACTCGGACTCGGAGGTGAAGGACTCGGTCTCGGACTCGGGCACTAGGGACTCGGGAATTGTGCCCGAGTCCAGTCAATATTGGCTTATTTTGTTTGCAGTAATTAAATACTTATTTAGTCATCAAATCTTCAACAGTTTAGAAATAATGTCATAAGTCATCATAAATACATCTGAACAGTTAACAATATGCTGTTGAAAACACCTTTTGATAATCATTACAAACATTAAAACACAATTCGAGGGAACCTATAAATATAGTGAAATAATAATCTTGTGCAATCGAAGGCTGTTTGTACAATGTAAATGGTCTTTAGGTGTTTTTGTGTCAGTATTAATTTATACTGTTTAAAAAAATGATAACATTTCTTACAAAGAGGATATTGCATTGGCAATTTTCAAATTGATGAAATTAGGTATGACATTTTCAGTGAAAAGAAATAGGTGAAACGGCAGAGGAAGGGTTGCTTTACAGAATATCACACCTTTTAACGAGTTTGTAATTTCTCGATCTATGAACTTCTGGACACTTTTTGAATATCTGAATCAATTCTTATGCCTATAATTCAAAAAGGTATCAACATTTGTCCATGTATAGCAGGCCCGTAAGAAGGGGGGGGGGGGCGATGGTGGCGAAGCTAGAATACTTCACCTGAGCCACAGTAATTTTTTTATCTGAAGAATATTGCTATATATCTAAGAACAATTTGAATGGATTTTATTCAACAATACTGATATTTAACGATTATTCATTGACATTCCTATGAGATCAATAAGTTTAGTTTAGTTTTATTTCCAAGAACATGAGATCAATAAGTGCTGCAAGGTATCCCAGCGGGCACTCAACCATATTTCAACGTTGAATCAACGTTGAAATATGGTTGCGTTGTTTAACAACATGACTTCAACATCTTTTCAACTACATTATGTGCTTTGTTGAAGTAACGTTAGATATTGACGTTGATTCAACGTTGTTGAATGGACTTGTAAAAATCACGTTTCCAAAAATCAGTCTGGAGCTAATTTGCATATTTGACTTGGCTTTATATTAGCCGAGTAAATTGTGCAAATCGCACATTAGCATAAATGCAATGGTACAAAAATGAGTACCAGTGCACGTTTGTACCACTTAAAGTATGCTAATGAGCTAATTTGCACCTTTTATTCATTTAAACCTATTATTGTATTTTAAATTAAGTCGATGCACTAATTTAACACCATTGAATGTATATTGATATACACTTGTATATGCATATTTTCGCACTGGTTATGAAGAAAGGTGATTGCTCACTAAACAAATGCATGTACATTGTGCAAAAACATAACATCCAAGAGTTGATACTCTTGCAGCCCCCCCCCCCCCCCCCCCCCCCTCCCCCACCATCCCCTGGTTGCAAAGCGATATAAAAGCTTCACACAGTATATTTTTAGGAAGAAATCAACACATTTTCTGTTGAATCAACATCGTATTTCAACGTTGATTCAATGTTGAATTCTGGTTAAATAGTTGAAATTTGGTTGGTATATCAACCAAATTTCAACTACGTAACCAAAATTCAACATTGAATCAACGTTGAAATATGACGATGAATCAACGTTGAAATCTATGGTTGGTACAAACTTTCAAATCCAACTGTTAATTCAACGATATTTCAACGTTGATAATCAACGTTGGTACAACGTTGTTGCAACGTCATTTTGCCCGCTGGGATGAGTCTTTCAAGAATTCTACATTACAAAATTCAGTCAAATATTTATGGTTGACAATATTTTACTAGTTGTTGCTTTATAGAACCAGAAAAATGCACTGCCACAATTACATAGTCAAAATTCACAAATGTTGGTCAATTACTTTCAGATACTCAAAGAATTCTCGTTTGAAAATTATTAGGTAGGTTTGCAGTATTTAGCAATGTATCTGCAAATCAAGGTCAAAATCAAATGTAATAGTTTTGTATCTCAAATCAGAATTGATTATTGGGCAATGCTGGTGATAGCGCCAGGATATTTATACTATCAGAATGATTGCCTATCTGAAGCATGGTGATCAAGCATAGCAAGTAGCAGGGACACAATCGATCTTATCTAGTGAGACACCTTTGTTTGTGACTAAGCATAGATAGATTTATGGGTGTTGAGTATGTATAGCAATAAACGTCGAGGCCCACATTCGGCGATGGTAATCATACCTATGCTCTATTAATTGCCATTGTATTGATTATCACATCAACGATTTTTGTCCAAAATTAACCCTATTCTGAGTTTGTAATGGGCTAAAACTGAGAATTGCAATTATGATAACCTTGGACTGTATAAAAAGGATGTAATCCAATTATTTTTACTATTATATACTCATGACAGTGAGTGGCACTCTTGACGGGAGTTCATTTTGGTGTAGCAAAAAATTCCAATATCAATTTTATAAGTATTTGGATTATAAGTACAAAACTGTACATTTATACGGCAAACAGCTTAGTACATAGGCTTATGTTCAATTTTTCGTCCCTTCGGGCATTTTATAAACAATCTCCACAAATTTCATATTTTGATCAACCTTTTGTGTAGATTTCAAAAATTCTGGGTGGGAATTTTTTAAGTGGTGTCTTGGGCACTTTTTGGGCTACTTTTGGCGGCCATCTTGTTTTGGCTTTTAGATGGTATTGAAATTGATAAAATGGGAGTACTTGGCATGTAAAACATTTGCACACCACCTCTTATTCTTATAATTAGGAATATGTGATAGGTAAATCTCTAAAAATAATAATAACAGTCATTTGGGGGGATTTTTGGGCTACTTTGGGGTACTTTTTGGGTGATTTTGGGTGCTTTTTGGGCTCATTTTGTCATAAGTGTGATTTTGGACGTTTTAGTGGTAATTGGTCATTTATTTTGATGGATTTGTATATATTTTTCTTGCCACCACATATCTGACGATGGGCTATGTCAATTGGAACTGCGTTATCTGCTATTAGGCCATTCGTGGGGGATATAGTGGTCTGATTTTTCAGACACGTCCTGTTTATTATTTCACCTTATGCTAAGAGTAAAAGCAAGATATACCAACAGGGTGTGGGGAAACAGGTAATAACAAGGGAGAATAACGCGATAAAACAGATAAATAACAAAAAAAACAAAAACAAACGGAAATGCACTGGGACAAGCAATGAAAATTGCTGTGCAATAAAACAACAAAGATATATCTGAGACTACTCAGGATATATATGGTAACAATAAAGACCGACGTTTCAAGTGGATATACCACCCTTCATCAGGGACAAAATATAAAAAACAAAAGTGTTAAGAACTATAAATAAGATAATGAACTAGACAAGTCCACCACTGTAA